>QLOD02000009.1:6850625-6864772 GCA_003260245.2 Sideroxylon spinosum
ATATAAAGGTATCATATTTCGATCTCTCTTTACTTTTAAAATCTTTTCATAAATACTCTTTCAAACATTCAATTAACCCAATATTCAAATCAAATCAAGCAATTGCTTTTCAATAACTAATCAACAAAATTACCCACCAAAAAAAAAAAAAAAAACTAATCTACAAGAAAGAAAAAAATAAAAGATTTTCACACACCTGAAAAACGAAATCAATTTTGCATCTACAACTGACACATATCACTTTAATAGTTAGTTGAAAATTTAATAAAGATTAATAAGAGTTCAAAAAATTTTAAAAAAATAGAAATTATTATTATTATTTTAGCACACCGAACGGCCCCCTAGTGTGCCCTCCACCGGTATAACATACGAAGTAGAAGTGCGTTTACATAATAATTAGATAAAATGTAAATCACACGTCGTTGGCCTTTATTTACATATTTATGGTTTACCTGTCGAAATAAAACCGTGCGTAAAAGTAAATCAGTAGAAAAAATTATCCCCATGTCATCGATTAATTAAACGAGAAAAACTTGTATGCTAACCTTTCCACGTCTTATTCTGATATATATAGATAAATTTTTAACTCAAAAGAATGATACAAGTTTGACAACCTTTGAAACTTGTTTTCGGTTTAGAAGTAGAAAATATCTACCAAGGTAACTAAATGTCTTCAATCCAAATACATGTTCCGTGTGCGTGCGTGGGTTTTTTTTTAATAATAATAATAACCACTCAACCAAGCCCAGCAACACTAGATAATCCTGAAAAGGCCCACTAGTAATAAAAAGACTTCTTTTCTGGTTCACCATCTATAGCCTTTCTTCAACAAAATATGCCCTCAGGTCTTGTGCATACATAAATACCTTACAAAGTACAAAAATGATATACATACAACATATATACTTCTATTTTAGTACACATCTGGAAGCCTACTTTTGAGAAGAAATACTGTGGCCTGCAGAAGATAGTGACCCGTTGATTACAGAGCTATCCTCTGTTTTCACCCTCCTATAGAAAAGCACATAAGCAGCACCTGACTTAACCTCCTCTTCGTTTATGGCCGATATGTGGCTATCATCAAAGTTGTACCACCTATTTTCCTCTGGAAGCTGCACATTATTACAGAGATGTCACAAATCAAGATCAGGAGGGGCCTTTCCCCGCTAGAAGATCGAGTCAATTTTTGAATAAGCAGTGCCAGAATATTAGGCAGTACACACACAGGCTTACACAACGACGAATAAAGAGAGTAGACCACAAGAGGAAGAGTAGACAACAGGACTAGACCATAGGACCATGAAGAGCAATAAAACTGCAGGGCTAGGTTTAATTGGTATTACATAAATTAGGAGATGAAGTAAAACTAAGTGATTATAGGATTAGATATGTTATGTGATTAATTTTTTATACGCGATTATTTATATGGTGCTTGAATTGTAGGACATATGCTAGGATAAGAGATGTGATCTATCAAGAGAAGAATTTTAGACATTTGGATTTCAGTAAAAAATAATCTTGAGAGGGTGTAGTATTCTATATCCCACTTTGAGAATAATTCATCCAGCCTAGATAAGAGGTCTGTCCAATTTTTTTCAACCAAACATGGGATCGAGGGGGGCCTACAGATGTACAATCCAATCCCCTCAAGAAAACACAGCCTTTCCTGTGAATATAAGTTAAACCATGATGTGCTTGAAAATCAAAAACCACAATTTATATTGACCATGCAGGCATGTACCCCCCCCCCCAAAAAAAAAAAATAATAATAATAAAGGCTAGCACTAGTCACGAAGTAAATGCCTAAAAGGAATACAGGAGAATGGACTATGCTTACCTTGATATGTGCAGTGTAGTGCCCACTACCCATGCTGCCGTAGTGATTGGTTAAGGCATAGAGTTCATAGAGCTGGCGCCTAGAGTTTTTCTTGTTGGCAACATAATTCGTCAAATCAAAGTCATGTATAGGAAAATTGACAAAAGTTTCCAGCTTATGCTTCATTGACCTGCTGTATGAGAACCTCTTTAAATGGATTACAAGAACTTCAGGAAGCCTCCAGAGATCAAGCTTCTTACTTGCTTGCCTTTGCTCCTGGCATTGAGGACAATACCTAAAAAACGTACATCAGAAAACGACATTATAAAATCTGAACTCCAAAATGATCTCTATGTGTGCGAAACACTGAAGCAAACATTAAATAAGACTACCTGAATTCATAACCTAACCAACTGTCGCTGCCTAAACCCCATTCTAATAGAACTCAATTTCAGGAAAACTACCTCATATGCCCAAGCCCTGATCTCTGATAATAAACACTACTTAATTAGGAATTGGAGTTCTTGTACATGCGACCAATGTTCAGTTATTTAAATAAAAGATATAACATGCTTTGCAAATAGCTTCTAACACTTTATCTGTTATTTTTGTTTCGTAAGTTAAAAAAAAAAAAAAAATTAGAAGTCATTGGGATCTCTTCTTTTTCGTGTTCACAAGAAAAAATTTCACCCTCAAAAATTGTTCTTCATTCAGAATCCCATAAATATTGCAAAAATCCAAATTAAAACACCAAGTGAAAACAAAAATAATTAATGGACTCAGAATAACTCCTTTTTTAGGGAAAAAAGGAAGGCATTTACAAGACAAAAACAATCCTTAACATAAATAGAAACTCCACCTCCCTCCTTTATCCCTAGTACCACATTGCAGCCAGGAGCAAAGATATAAATGGTGTAACATATCTAACAATGGAGCTGTAACATTTTTTTTTTTTCTCGCTATTAATTATGATAAAAATATAAACCAATGTTCATATTTATCGTATCATTACTTTATTAAATATTTTCCTTCTCCCAGCCTTATAATGCCAAACATATTAACCATTTAGATTTCAACAAACAATTTGTAACGGCAATTTCACTAAAGTTCATGCTTTATTAGTTCCATGCACAGGTTTCCCTACTAATTAGCTCCTAATTGTAATTTCTTTTCCTCTTGATACAATTCAATTGTACAGGAGTTCATATTAGAAAGCTCAAGCTGCACGGCTACAATGGCTCAACAGCTAAGCAAACTTTTTTAGACGAACTTTCTTACATAGTGAGATGCAAAATAGCAGGAATCATGCGTTTTTCATTCATAGATTGTCATTGTTCTATTATCTCCTCCAACTCCAAGTTTCCAGCCCACAAATAAATAAATGAATAAAATAACTTAAAAGGAACTGTTTGACAAGTTCAGAAATCAGTTTCATCTTATAGTTATTTGCATTTAAATATAATGTTTCAAGTGGTAAACCAAGCTCACTTGCATCACCTAGATTAAAGTAATCAAAAACACAAATCCTGAGAAGCATGGACACTACCGGTGTATTGGACACCTCTACTTTTTTTTTTTTGATAACTCAGGATGTCCGGACCAGCTTGCGCGCACCTTAACTAATCCCTGGGATCCTTAAGTTAACGATTGGGTATACCTCCAGTGGCCCTGAGGGAACTTGAACTAGTGATCACTGGGGAGCAATACCAGTTGAGCTACTCCTCATGGTTTATTGGACACCTCCACTTATCAGACATTCTTTCGACACTTCAAAGAAAGACATTCATAACTTATACGTACAAAAAACGTAGTGTAATTTTGAAAAAGAAACTTGCAATCAAATAATAAGATAAAAATAATATAAATTACATTTATTAATTCCCTATCATTTATTTTTTTAAGGACTATTAAAATATAAAATTTTTAATTCTTTGTAGATACAATATTTTTAAATAGATATAAATAAAAGATAAAAACATTTATAGTACAAAAATGAATAAGTAGTAGTTTTTTATATAACCAAACCAAACCAAGTTTTTTCTTACTAGGTGAGGTCGGCTATACGGATTTGACGACGCGAATAAAATCTGTTTAGTGTCATATCCTCTGTTAGATCCATCTAGGCAATGTCATGTTGAATAGTTTCTTTCCAACTTCTCTTTGGTCTCCCTCTCCTACTCCTGGCAATCTCCATACTTTCACACCTTTGAACAAGTGCATCCGTTGGACGCCTTCTAATATGACCAAACCATCTTAATCGATTTTTTCTTATTTTATCTTCAATCGATGTTATTCCTACTTTACTCCTAATCTCGTCGTTCCTAATTCTATTTCTCTTTGTGATCCTGCACATCCATCTTAACATTCTCATCTCCACAACTGCCATCTTCTGAATATGATTATGCTTTATTGCCCCACACTCCGAGCCATATAACAACACTGGTCTTACCACCACCTTGTAATACCTTCCTTTTACCTTGAGGGGGACTTTCCGATCACACATGTCCCCCGAAGCACTCCTCCATTTGGTCCACCCGGCCTGAATCCTGTGACTTACATCAGTATTAATCCCTCCATCCTATTGCATCCTAGATCCCAGGTACCTAAAGTTTTCTTTCTCTACAATCTTTTGTGTGCCCAAACTTACTTCTATACTACTAGTTGTTCTACTTTGACTAAACTTGCATTCCATATATTTCGTCTTACATCAACTTAGCCTAAAATTATATATTTACTCGTTAACATATTCCTGTTGTATCTTGTCCTCATAATTTTAAAAATAGACATGTCAGCATATTGGTGGCGTGTCATACCCGTATTGCGTGTCCATATCCATGCTTCTTAGCATAAATCACATTATTCAAGGCACAAGATGCTAATCCGCAGAAGATACTTAGAATGATAATCAAGAACTTATAGGGAACTCTCATCACCCACTTTTCAGCAATAGCAGAAACCTTGGTAACTACAGCATATCAAATACAACATAGGCCAACTTATTATCCCCTCTTCTCAATCCACTAACTTATTGGCCTGGCTCTTGAGGCAAGCGAGCCAAGCGGCCGCTTCAGGCCCCCCAAAAAAAAACAAAATTCAGGGGTCCCAGGATTTTTATGTATATATATAGTTTAAATATGTTAAAACTCTTTTGTAATTGTACATTTTTGTAACAATTTTTTTGCACGAAACTTTCTGTCGACTAATTTTGTATAGAAAAAATAGGTAGGCCCCATTTCAGAACTTCGCTTTTGGCCTCCAAAAAGTATGAGCCGGCCCTGCTAACCTATTTTGGTGTTCTTAGAGAATGAAGCTTAAAATGTCTTTAATATATATCATCATATTCAACATCAATCCAATAAACTACATGCACAAAAAAAAGTAGAGCACAAGGATCCCTCATTGCGGGGTTTGGAACTACATACACATAAAAATCAAATCTAACATGCATGAGTGTTCCTAGTGATATGAGAATGGAAATGAGAAAGGGATAAAGAATAAACTAACCACATATCTTCAGGAACCAAGGGCTCTTCACGTAGAAAAGCTTCCAGGCAAGTATACAAGGAGAGAGGTTCAGCACGAGCTTTCTTAGTCACAGGCCCATACTTACACACTTCTGGCAAGTTTTCCAAGCAATGAATATTGTAGTTCTCCAAAAGCTTCTCTGACCAATCAATAAATACAGGTACTGGTGTTGATGACGAGGACAATTTAACAGCCTTATCTTCTCCAACCAATAGGTCTATACATGCATTGTTTTCATCAACCAACTGTAGGGGCAATTTTGTTAACTTTGCCAAATTAGAGCTGCCACCTTCCTTGTGTATCGAACCTGCTATATTGGAGGCTTCTTCACTGGAATTAGTGGAAGGAGATGGATCCAAAGCTGGTGGTGAGGCATCAGAATCATCAGGATGTCCCAAATTCTCACTTCTAATGATGGGAGAGAGCATTGTGTGAACCATTGACTGTAAATCACCTCTTGTGATAGGTTCATCACATGGGATTGGTGAGACAAGTGGTGTTCCACATGGCTTCCATCCAGTTGTGTTTTGGGTATTACCAGTTTCCCTGAAAGATACACAAGGTATTGGACTATAAATCAGATATATAAATAAAAATAAATATGTGAAGATGAACACATAAAATTACCCTTCAGCCAATGAGGGAACTTTTATATTTAAAAATAGCATAGCTAGTGCCGGAAGCCCCAATCTCAACAAATATCAACTCCTATCAAAATTGAAGGAAATCACAAAACTAACCAAACAGAAAATGCTTGGTGACATCACGCAAAACAGTCTTTTCTTTGGAATGCTTGAAAGAAATGTAAAAATGTAACTGTAGAAAAATTTAGAATGAGGATTAATGGATCAGAACAAGTGCAGAAAGGGGTATGTGGCACTTATTTCAACTGGGGCATTTTTTTTCTGCCCCTAATCAGTAAAGCAGTTGCCATGGATTGAATAGACATACTGTTCTTTCCGTCGATGCATCAATTGAAGCAATTTTGTATTCTTCACAAACTTTGGAATCTTATAGGCAGCAAGGTGATCATCATCCTTAATGGAAGACAATGACATCAAAGGATCTTCCAAAAACCGGT
This sequence comes from Sideroxylon spinosum, assembly GCA_003260245.2. Classification (NCBI taxonomy): domain Eukaryota; kingdom Viridiplantae; phylum Streptophyta; class Magnoliopsida; order Ericales; family Sapotaceae; genus Sideroxylon; species Sideroxylon spinosum. The sequence goes on from QLOD02000009.1 coordinate 6,857,048, forward strand.
GAATCAAGTTGCCTTTTATCTGTAAATAACACTTTGAATAACTTAACCCAATAAATATGAAAATGAACTTCCTAACCCATTCCCCAGAGAGAGAAAGAGAGAGAGAGAGAGAGGTAGAACTCATTACCCCACTTTCAGAAATAAAATAGTTACCAATAGTACTTACCTCTGCAAGCAAAAGTTTCTCATTGTGCTTCAAGGAACAAGCATTACCAATGGCTTGTATCAAGTCCCTGCAACGTCCCTGCTTTGGAACACTTACTGTACAAGCACTTGGTAATGCACTACCGTCGCAAGTAAAGATTGTTAATGTCATAGCACGAGTGATGGTGGATTGGAGTGGCAAGGAAAGGTACATGAAGGGATCAAATGTAACAGAAATTTTATTACAAACAGGACAAATGAGAGTCGACTTGTATTGACCCTGTAAAATTCGTGCAGAAATTAAGGGGAAGGTCATAGTCAGGTCATTAGTACGGTAATCACAAAAATTTGGGGCGGGGGGGGGGGGGAGGTTTAGATAAATACAGGAAAATAAGAATCATCCACAACATATTATGTCTCAACTTGAGGAATTAAATACATACAGGAAAACAAGAATCATCAGCAACATATTGTGGCTCTACTTGATCAGAAATAATAAATGAGAGAGTGGTAACACTGGATAATTTTATCACGATCATCAAGATTATGAGATTGAAATATATTATAAAACTAAAATTTGATCCATCTGCATCTGCTAACAAAATAGAGTACATGGTTTCCCCTTCGAACAATAATCTTCTACATGAACCCTAGTTTGGGTGATTTTTACAAACTCAGTATCTAAATAAGTTTGGTTTATCTGTACAACACCATTTGTACCCCTCAAAACCCTATTAATACAAAACAACAAAAATGCATGAAAGCCCTTAGCAGCACATCTCGTATAAAAGATTCCTACAACAATGGCAACAAACTAGGCAACTATCACATGCTACAGCCAATGCAGCTCAGCCTCTCCTGTTCTTTTTATAATTTATGTCTTGCCCTGCCCAATAGATGTGTACGTTCCAGTATATGGTATACCCATTGGCCATCATCTCCAGTAAAAGCTTAAGCTGTTAGGGAGGGAGCAACTTTATCGTCTATTGACTTGTTTTTCCCTCACCAGCTCCCTCACATGACGCTTGAACTAAGAACTTCTTGCCTCTCTGATATCATGTAGAAATTATGAATAAAGTAGGACAGAAAAATAATAATAAACAGATATGATTTTATAGTGTTCGCTAAGATGATGGATCAATGACCGATGATTGTTGATCATCGATGGACTAATGATTGACTAATGATGGTTGTTGTGAAGGTCACCAATTAAGGTGGAGCAGGCTGCCGATGACAGTAAAGGCTCAATTGACGATGGTGGATTAGTTGGCTTTTTGCCAGGGAGGATGCTAGGTGCAACTAGTATTTGATTTATTGATGGTTCTTGATACATACACAAGGGCAAAGTGATTACAGAGTTTCTTGATATAGACACAAGAATCCAAACAAAACACACAAAACTAGGGATCTTGTTCTAATACCATGTTAGATTGTTAACCACCATCATCTCACCTAAAAGTTTAAGCTGTAAGAAAGGGAACAATTTTATCATCTACACCTTTTTTTCCCCCCTCTCAACACCTATCATCAGCTATGATTAAAGAGAATTATTATTATATACCAGAGGTATCCCCACTTTCGGTGGGATTAATCCCCTAAAGCTCCTAGCCCAGCCTAACAGAACAAGGAGCTAGATAATGCCACGCATAAAGAGCATTATCATGATATAGATCCCTCAAAAATTGACATATAGAAGAAGCCGAGAATGTAAGATCAAGAAGATATTGCTCTGTGGATAATTCAGGTCTTAGAGATTCATCTTAAAATTTCTCCACTGCACCATATCAATAAACATAGCGAATCTCAAAACAGTTATAAATATTAAGCACGAAGACCAGATATTAAGAATATAAAGCATCCAGAGGATGTTAACCATTGACAACAATAGAAGTCTTTTTATTTTTGATAAAAAGAAGCAATTTTATAACTAAAAGACAAAAAGCAGATGCCACCAGTACACAGCTAACAATAGCAACCTATATGTAAATTCCAGTGTATGCACGAAATCAAGAATGCAAACACTTGCAAACAAATGCCAAGCCAAAATTTTCACATAGATAAAAAATTACAGGTGATAATAAATTACACGATATAAATACATATTTCTAGTATGAAATAACTTATCAAAAAAAATATTTCTAGTACGAAATAACTCAATCTCACGACAGAAGCTATGCATTTCAACATGAGAGCCTCAATAACCATGTGTTATTTCTCAAATTAAACTCATAATGAAATCAATGCTTACTTGGCTCTAGTCCAAAAAAAAAAAAAAGTGCTTACTTGGCAAACATCTACAATTATGGAATCATTCCGAGCAATGTGATTTGCCCAATACTCATCAGCAACTTCTTCATCAGGTCTGCCATCTGCATCTCTAGATTCTACATAAGGTTTGTGTTTGACACGATTCAGATCTTCATGGAGTCCATCTAACAGAAATGCAAGGAGTTCCTGGAGAGAAAATTAACCACGTCGTGTTATCTGCATCGAATCCATGATCATCCTGAATTCATGGGCTTAATTTGATTGCCCAAACCTGAGAATCATGCTGATTGTATCCACTAAATTGCGGTGCAAAACGAGCAAGCTTCGCTTTAAATGGCCGAGGTGCAACTGGAGTTCGTCCAGGTGCCCACAATTTCCGAAGCAAGTCACCAAAAGCTAAAGCCAGCTCACCCTGGACATAATATAGCTCCAACTTCAGTCTACTAGAAGTGGTTGGAAAAGGTTTCAGACAAATTTCAGCACACAGCCCATTTACAATATTACCCAAAGCACCCAATTCCAGGATTTTTTTTTTTCAAGTGCAAGTGCTGCTTATGCCTCAACATTCTCCAAGACGTCCATTTAAACTCAACGTGATGTCCTCTAGTCATGGAAAAAGTTCCCCCACAATAGCAACAATCATTGATACATGCAGAGGAAGGAGTTTGTCCATATTTAGACCGCCTGGCATTTCGCCCTTTTGCTTGAAGCCCAAAAACCATGTCCGTTTAAAGTTAGGACTATGTGAATAAGCATGCAATTCTAGAAAATCCAAGCACTGTAATGGAATAATATAACCCTCCAACCAAAAAACTTACCAATCCTAAAGTTTCAATCACAATAACTTCGTCTTAGGCTCATAATCAGAAGCTTATGCATGAAATAAGTGATCTTGTAGCAACCAACAATAGATTCTATGGAAGCCTTAAAAAAATTAAAATAAAACAATCACTTTTCCCCTTTTTTGACTTGTTTTCAACTACTAAAATATTCTCCGTGGCTCAAGAGTGCGTTTGTGTTTATGCGTGCTCGTGTGTTGGGTTGTAGTTGTTGGGAAAGGCAGGCATGTCACTGGTAAAAGAACTCAATATCAAATTCACTTTCTGTCAAGAAATGTGCTCGCAGACCTTCAACCGGTCTCGTATGGTATAAATAGTCTGCAGGTTAAAAACAAAATATAAAACATAACAAATAAATCACAAAAAAAAAAAAAACAAACAAAGGTGGAGACTCTTCAACAAGGTAGCAGTATATATTCTGCAATCTTTTGTCTTCCATCAGGTTACCTTAATTATAACCAAGATTATTACCTTAATTATTACCTTAAGGTAACATCAGGTTACCTTAATTATTACCTTAATTTAAATAAGTAACATCTCACTATAATGATTGACATTTTAATCACCACGCAATCACAGGATTGCAATCCTTTAAATTGTTCAACTCGAACATTCGACTAAGAACTCTCGTTCCGAGGGGGAAAGAATGACAAGGAACAACATATATCACGGATATTTGGGAACACCAGAAAAACAAACAATCACATGCTAAAAGTAGAATAGTAAAGCAAAGACAACAGAAATCCAGCTTAAATGCCTTCATAATGTGCACCAGAGACTACAATGCAGCAGTAAGGTGGATTGATTTGAATCAAGATGAAAAGACAAAATGCCCATGCAGGACAGTTCAGCAGTAAGACTTCTACAAACTGAAGTAGGTCACTGGTTCGAACTCCTCAACATGATATAGCTCCTAGTTCTAGTGGAGTGGTTTGGGAGCTCTAGGGGATTAATTCCATCAAAGGTTGGACACCCCTAGTATTTAAAAAAAAAGAAGAGGAAAAAGAAGATGAAGAAGAAGAATAAGAGAGCATCATAATAAATGATAGTAGAAATACAAATGGTATAAAAAGGGTGAGGAAAAGATATGGTTACATATGGGTAAATGAAGATAGACACTTGATATGCAGCTGAAACTATGTTAGGGGGGACAGGGTGATTAAAAATGAGTAGTGGAGCAGTTGGGATACGAGGCTTGGTTGAGTTCAAACTGAGTTTGCAGAGCTACCTATGCAAGCATGCATGATGCAAGTCAACTGGTACTTGAGAAGACTAGGCCTCTGTCATTATTTTTTTTTTTTTTTTTTTTGGGTGCAACTCCTGGTTGATAGAATGACATTGATCAAGATGTCATGTAAGATATAAACCAACAACGAACATTATCATCCACGCATCTTGTAATTGAAACAAATATATATACCTATTACAAACCATAAATTCCATCCAGAATCCTTGGCCTCTTAAATGAATGTCACCAAGAAGCCTGATGGTTAAATGTGTTATCTTGTTGATGGAACTGAGAATTTATTATACAAGAACAGCAGGGTCTGAATTTGGCTTGCAGTGGTGGATAGGCAGATTTTGATGGTGGACAGGAAAAGTAGCAAAACAACAACCAGCCAACCACAAATAGTCTAATCCCGGTCACAATGGCCAGACACTCTGGATTCAATCAACAAATAGAAAGATAAGGCAGCAATATCAATCTGCACACAAATATGTCCATGTATCTATGGAACAAATATCATAGGATCTAGCAATAAAAGCACCTTAAAGACAATAGTTAATCCAGCTTTAATGCCATATTTTAAATGTCTTGTCAGGTAAGGTAATGCTGCTGGAAAGAAAATGTAAAAAACAGTTACTTCATTTATATTATTAAATTTGAAACTTACCACCATACCCAAAGGGTTCTGCCAGTTTATTTCTTTATGGTAATCTTCTCGAAAATATCGAGCAAACTCTGGTGTGTGGACAAGGCATTGTATTGCACTATTCATAAAGCATGTGTTTCCAAGATTCAACAATCCAGTAAGACCACCAGAAGATCCCCTCGTAGTGACACCAGTGATCCCATGATTGTTTTCCGATTCCCTGCCAGGGGATGTTAAGCTCTGAAACTGCGACAACTCTGAATTGCCGTTTCTTAGTGAGCCTTTGCTGGCAGGTAAACCTCCAGCAATCGAAAAGCTAGACTTAGAAGGTTCTACAAGAACTGAGTTCGTTTCATTGTCCACAGATCCATTCTCCTTAGCGGAACTTGTGCAACCACCCAATGCAGTGTTATGGCTGTCAACGACCTCAACCAAAATCTATTCCAAGGATTGCATAAAGGCAGATGAGTGGGTGTTAAAACAAAGGGAAGCCCCGAGAAATAATCAATGCAAAAACTGCTATCGTAGGAACATACAGTACATAACCAATGCATGTAAAATGAACTTCCATGCTCCAAAAAATTAAGTGTCAGTCACAGTAAATTCCAAAAAATCTAGGCACGGAGCATGGTGCATACATGCCATTGTGCAACTTTAAGAGATATCGATACTTATAATTTTGAAGTAAATTTTATTTCTTTTATTTTATTTAAAAAAAAAAAAAAGCAAAGGGAGAATTTATTTAAATTTCAAATTTGCACCACTAAAACAATGGAACAAAGAGCAACAACGCATGAAATATTGAGTGCATTATTCTTTCTACAACTTAAAGAATTGTCCAAAGGCAAAAGCACATGTAATTGTCCAATGGTTAAAAAGCATTCATATGTTGACATTTGATAGGAATGGGACATGTGTATCACTGATCCATAGCTATATAAAATTGGCTGTGCAGAGTGAAAAACATAGAAGCTACTACTAAAGTTTCAAATCTTTTGGTCATTAGGGATAGAATTGTAAAATACATTCGTAACCACATTGACTGTGTTATTGATCACAAAAGAAAGGTATCAGCAAATGGAAAAAGTAAGATGCTTATATATTGTAGAACCTTGCCTTAACTACTAAACAAGTATGTTAGAACAACAGTACATGGCATGATGGCAAAAAACCAGATGTACATGATTGATATGGCTTCAACTGTCTTTAAGTATATGAAACTAGAAGGCATGCATTTGAACAAACTTTAAGTCCAAAACATTAAGAACAAAAGGAAGTCCACATATTGACAAGCAGAGAGAGAACCATAATACACATGGATTTTTCTGTTGGCAACCTACCCAACTCAACGGAGCCTTGTCCAAAATAACTAGTGAGAGCAATATCAATCTTACTTTCCACTCAGCTTGTGAAGAGCCAATTTTCCAATCTCAACCTAAATTCTTTTTCCCAAGTGTTACCATCAATGTTTCCCTAGTGCAAAATAACTGGTCGTTATTACATATGGTGGCACCACCATACTCATTTTCTTTTTAGAAAATGGCAAAAATTGGAAATTGACTGATTTCCAAGGTGAAAATCATTTAGATCTTTGCGTGTACAAGTTCAAATTTTAGAAGAATGTCATTTAATTTTCAGCTGTCATATTCATATTTGTATTCCCAAGTTCTTTAAGACAGAAAGAATATCTGCAGCAATTGCAGATTAAGTAAGCATTTCTATTCAGATTTCAATGAGGTAAGATGAGTCGTGCTAGATTAGGGTGGTCGGGACTGAACTAGATGTTCCAACCATCTAAGAATAATGCTGAGCATTGTCAATGGCGGAAGTTGCTGAAGGCGAGCAATTTGAAAGATAGAGCAGTCTGGAGTAACGGTCCAAAAGAGCAGGTTTGAATCGAGTTTTAATTCTGATTGACTGTTTAATTGAATAAATCCAATTAATATTTGGCTCATAAATTGGTGGATTTATAAGGACATAGCTAGATCCACCAACTCGGCTCCCCATTTGTAACCAATCTAACTCTCCTTAAGGCCACTGGAGACTTACTCTATTGTTAGGTTTAGGATTCCAATAATTAGTCGAGGTGCACATAAGATGACCCAAAACAGACAGAGTTATCAAAAAATAGTTAGACCCACCAACCCAGATAACCCATTGCAGAATTTAATCATATCTCTAATTCAAGTTAGTGAAAATAAAGAGCAGGTAGTGGAGTAGATAGTGGTGATGGTGGTAAATCCATATATGGCTACTCATGTCCAACCCACCCATAGACCCATAAATATTAAATCAATTATGAACCATTTATAATTTTCAGTGGGTTTGGGCAAGTCCTTTGTAACCACCCGCATCTACAATATAATATTATTGGTCTGGTTGGGTTTGCCTTTGGGCTTGGTCATCTGCTTCCCAATGGGTCACCTATCTTGATACTGCCCTCACTCGAGTATGGTAACCTTAGAATAGTACAGTACCCTCACGGCTTTAAAACGTGTTATACTTTATAAATGCTAAATATTGCATGTATGCTACTTCTTTCCTCAACCCAGGCGATGTGGGATAGAAGGCATAGCTTCTCCACTTCATCTCCTGTTTCA
>QLOD02000009.1:6935800-6947437 GCA_003260245.2 Sideroxylon spinosum
CTTGAGTTACAAAAATGAAAATTTTGCTCACTGATTCTCTCTCTAAAGCCTCTCTATATTGCTCTGGAAATTGGCCACACCATGAGCTGAATACAAGCAACCTATTTATAAGCAAAAACTAGAACTAGAAAACAAAATACAACTTGTAAATTTAATTATTACAAAACTTCAAAACTTCAACTATGGTGGCTGTAAGTTGAGCTGCAATGGAGACTTGGTGGTTCTGAATTCTGACTTTGAAATGGTGGCCAAAATAGTCTGAAATGGTGGGTGAGTTGCAAAGTTTGATTTCAAATTGTTTTTTTCCAATAAATCATTGTGAAAAAGCATGCTATGATTCTATAACATTAGACTTTCTTTCCTAATTTCTGTAATAGAATGATTTTTACCGAAACATATCTCAGTTTGATAAAATCAAGTCTCCCAAATCATTATAATATCCTAACAGCTTCTTCACTCTTAACCAATTACGTCAGAGCTAGATGATTTAACATGGTATTGCGGTTAGATTTGGAGATGACCTGTCTTCCCTTTGACTTAATTTCTCGATTGTGCAATTCCTATACTTGGTGCACCGGTCTGCATCTTCAGCGAGGGTCGCATGTGAGGACGTGTTAGACTATATCTCACATCGTAAAATCAAGCATACTAAACCAATATAAGATCTCAACAGACCTCTCCGCTCTTAACCAAATGCTAGGTGCTTCAATATAGCATTATAGCTTGAAATATATCTCACATCGATAAAGCATGCATGATAAACCAATATAAGATTCTAGCATGTCTATCCACTCCAAGGCAAATAGGCTTGAGTTGGATGCTTCAACATTGTAATAGAACTATATTTGGGGGAGCCTTTCTCCCACCTTTCACTTAATTTTTTTAGTTGTGCATTTCTTATACTGTGTGTACTTCAATTTTTTTAGTTGTGCATTTCTTATACTGTGTGTACCTCTCCTTGTAGAGGTTGCACGTAAGGGAGCATATTAAAATATATCCCACATTGATAAAACAAACCTTGCAAACCAATATAAGATGCTAAACAGGTCTCTACACTCATATCCAATTGATTTGAGGTGGATGTTTCAAAATTCTGATGAATTTTACATCTCAATATTGATATGATTTTGATGGTTTTTGGGTAAAGATGCTTTGAATGAATATGGTAATTGCTTGTTTTTCCCAACCTGATTTATATACCCAACAGAAACTGGGAAAGGGAAGTTAAGTGGGATGGAAAGCCTCAGACATGGGAAGCGTGAAAAACACTATGACGGAGTCAAAATTACAAAGTAAAGTTTCATGTGGAGTCAGAGTTTGGAATTCCAGGAGCTTTTCTCATCAAAAAACCATCACAATAGCAGGTTTTTCCAGCAATCTGCAGCTATTGAAGTCCCCGGAAATCAGAGCATTCATTTTGACTGCAACTCCTGGCTGTATCCTATTCAGAAAACAAAGGCTCATCGGCTCTCCTTCTCAAACACTGTAAGTCACATACTAAGGAATAGGTTCACTTACCATGTTTTTTCTTTTTTTCCTTTTTAAGTGCTTAAAAAAAAAAATCACATTCCTGCATGAAGAGTTATCTCCCAAACCAAACACCAAATGCTTTGATGGAACTGAGGAAGGACGAACTTGCTAGCCTGAGAGGAGATGGAACCGAGGAGAGGAAGGAATGGGAAAGAGTTTATGATTACGACTTCTATAATGAACTTGGCAATCCTGATAAAGGACCCCAACGCACTATACCCACCTTGGGAGGCTCTGCAGAGTATCCTTATCCCCGCAGGGGAAGAAGTGGAAGACCTCACAGCAATCAAGGTATTCAAATTTTCCTAATTTCATATCAAATTCATGTTTATGTGCAAACCGTGTAATTACACTGCATATAAATGAATGTTTAGGTCCTCCAACCACGAGCCGGACAGAAGTGTTCGAGTTAGACGTTTATGTTCCCCCTGATGAGAGGCTGAGCCCCAAGAAATTGTCAGAGCTCATATCAAATTCATCCAGGCCATTGTACATTTCCTTATACCTGAGGTAAAATTGTTGTACGATGAGGGTACCAGTAATTTTGAGTCCTTTGATGATTTTAAGAAGATGTTCTGCAGTAGCAGAAACCAAGCACTGGAGGGGTTGGTTGCCGAGAAATTAAAGAACATGGTACCGAATGAGCTATTCAGAAAGATAGTGGATGCAAGCAAAAAAGAAGCAAAAGAATATTCATTGCCACAAACCAAAGCAGGTGATATCAGCTTACAAAAATCACCAGAGAAAACATAACATTTGCGGAGTATAAGTAGTTCCTTTTCCCTCCTTTTTTTTTTTTCTTTTTTTCATTTTTTTTTTTTTTAACTTTCAATGTTTGTGCCCCTCCCCCCTTTTAAAATTTCCAGAAAACAAAATGGCAAGGAAGGATGATGAAGAGTTTGGCGACAGATGCTGGCAGGAACTAATCCAGCAGTAATTCGGTGCTTGGAGGTAATGTTCAAACACCAAGCTATGTTAAAATGGCTGCAGACAGCTAAGTAGTAATCAAATGTGCGTTGTAAAAACTATGGGGCTATCAATTAGTAAACAGGAGGGAGGGGCAAATATCTATTAATACAATTGACAAGAAACAGTAGACAGGAGATCAGAAATGGTAGCAGAACATAAGATTTACATATTGTTAAATGGTACCTAAATTGGATGTTCTTAATTATGTTGGAAAAATTTACAAGAAGTCCAAAAATTCTGGCTTCATTTAATCGTCACAAGTTTTCTTGGCAGAAGGAACACATCAGTGAAAATGAAGATGTCATACAGCTGATCAGGGACCCATGAACTAACACTAATTTAAACCCGACATATAATCTATAAACCTTCTCCATTCTCTAAGTATAGCGTACAAATGGGAATGAGATATCTACACAGTACCAGATATTTTCACATCATTAGTTAAGTATAAGCAGAAGTTTGATGTTCAAATTTTGACAATTACTACAGATGTTCCCTCCAGAGAGCAAAAATGGAGTCGAAAGCTCTATCAAGAAAGCACACATAGAGCACAACCTCGACGGGCTGACTCTTGAAAAGGTATCTCTCTCTCCCCCCCTCTTCCTCCTACCTGCTTTAGCTGAATCGAAAATATGTACAATGTTGATTAGTTAACCACCAGGGACTGTATGCTTGAGAAAAAAAAAAAATACCAAGTCCCAACTCCAAATTGCATGTGTTTTAAGATATTGTTTATACACTGAAGTTTGCAACCCTTGAGTTGCCTTGCAGGCACTTGACCAACGGAAAATTTTCATCTCGGATCACCACGATCTGATGCATTTTTGAATAGAATGAACTGAGAAAAGGATGTATGTGCTTATGCATCTCGAACCCTACTGTTCTTAAGGAATGAGGCCTCCTCCAAGTCATTTGCAATAGAGCTGAGTTGCCCAAGCTCCTCTGATGACAAGGAGATCCAAAGGGTGTTTCTTCCATTAACTCAGAGCATTGAAGGAGCGCTGTGGCAGATGGGTAAAGCTCATGTTGCAGTCAATGACTCCTGTCGCTACCATCTAATCTCCCACTGGTAAAGTTAATTTATTTCATCTGCTTATAAATTCAATTAAAATTGCAACCATCAATCGATCTCCTTAATCATGACGATGCATTCATGATACAAACATATGTACACAACCCTTACAGGTTAAAAACTCGCGCAATAGTTGAGTCATTCATCGTAGCCACGAGAAGGCAGTTGAGCGCAATGCACCCAATCCACCGGCTCTTGGCTCCTCATTTCAAGGACACCATGCACGTAAAAGCGCTAGCTAGGAGCGTTCTCATAAACTCGGGTGGTGTCACTGAGAAGACATTAGCCACCGGTGACTCCTCAATGGAGCTCTCTTCTGAGATCTATAAAGATTGGAAATTTCATGAACTAGGCCTCCCTAAAGATCTACTCAAAAGGTATGTATACAAACAGCTCTTCTTCAACGCAAGAACATGCACACAATCAACAGTCAATTTTCTGCAACAGCGGAGTTATATATATATATATTGACAAGTAAACATTACTAATCAATGGAAGGGGGTTGCGACAACTCAAGCCCATGACCTTCCGTTAAGGCGGGAGTATCTTCTTCACTTCAGCTAGCCCCTTTTGTTTGTTTGTGTTTGTGTTTGTATCAGCCTGCATTCTGAGATTAGGATCCTCCACATTTTATATCTGGGATGGCAAATAGACCTCTTCATTCCAAGCATGAAACAAAGAGAATCCTAATATATAGAAACAGCTGCTTCTGTGTGTCTTGAGATTTCTTTTAATCCAATGCTTCATGGAACAAAAATTTCAGGGGCATGGCCCTGTTTGCTCAAGAGAAGCCTGCTGGGGTTCAACTCCTCATTGAAGACTATTCCTACAGTGCAAATGGACTAGACTTTTGGGTTGCCATTAAAAACTGGGTAACTGGGTTCTGCTCACACTTCTACGCAGATAATGAGTCTGTCAAGTCTGACAATGAAATCCAAGTATGGTGGTGGGACAATCAGAATGTAGGGCACGAGGATAAGTGCGATGAAAAATGGTGGTACCAAAAGACAACTCTTAATGACCTCATATGGACTGCATCAGCTCAGCATGCTGCCAAGAACTTTGGGCAATATGCATACGTCGGTTATCCTCCCAAACGTTCTACATTGTGTAGAAATTTCATCCCAAATATTATCTTCAGATGTTGCCTAAAAGAGACAGGATGTCCTTTAGTGTAGGGTTAGTACAGGTCATCTCCCAGCGCACTTCAGATGAAGTGTACCTGGGCCAAGGGTCACCAAAGGAATGAACGGTCAAGAAAGAAATCCAAAACAACTTTACCAAGTTTGGTGAGGAACTTCGAGAGGTGGAGAAACGAATTTCAGAAAGGAATAGAAATCCCAGTCTTGAGAACAGAGGAGGCCCGGCCAAGATAATGCACACTTTTGCTCCCTGATACATCAAACGATGGATTTAAAGGGGCACTCGCTGGAAAGGAGATTCCTAGTGGTATATTAATTTCAGTGTGCCTTGTTCGTTCTGTAATGTACTTAATTTTACTGAGCATATGAAATAACTTCTGATTCACCTCCTCCAATGTTGGCTTGTCCGTCTATTTACAACTGGATTTTTTTAGGTATCGCCGATAATTATATTATAAATTTGATTTGAATTGGTTGATAAGCAGCACCAAACTGGTACCAAACCGTGTGCTTTATTGATAAATTTGATCATTTTAAAAAAAGTCAAAAAACTAACAAGCTGAAAGAATTTTTTTCCAAAGGGTATCTAAGTTTCAAACGATCACTAAACGAATTGGTAATGCATGCTTATAACTTATCCACAAACAAGAATCCATTACGTACGGTCAAAATATAAAATAATTACGAACTAGTTAGTTCATCAAAAAAAGTACGAGGAAACGACTGTCATATTAGAAAATTGTAGATTTTTTTTTTTTATTTTTTTTTTTCAGATACGTTTGTGCAGCCAAGTAAATGTAATCATACAAACAGCTGACCCTTAACGGCTAAAAACTCAAGATATTGGTCAGGTAATTACCTTTTAAAGTTTTAAAATCTTTCATTTTTTACGAAAACCCTGCATCAAAGCATTGAATCTGATCCACTGCTAAAGAATACAATATAAGCACAAATCTTTTCCTTTTCTTGTACGTGAACTTTCTCTTCTAGATCTCCAATCACATTGCACTAAATTTATCGTTTCCTTCAAATGCGAGTAATCCTTCCTCCCACCTTGAGTACCATATGTAAAGTTCACCTTCAATGTCATTCACAGATGCATCAATTATAGAGATTAAGCAAAACTAAGGGGAGAGAGAGAGAGAGAGAGATTATGGAACAACAGGGGGGCATATGTTCTACCCTCCAGAAGTGCATTAATCCTCAGAATTTAACAAAAATAAAGGGAAAAATCTTGGTTCAACAAAGCCAGGGAGAATCGGCTCCAGGAAGAGCAGCTTCGGTTAAGCTCCATAGTAGCTCAGAAATCGACCCCCGTAAGTAAATAAATGTACTGATGGTTGTAAAAAGGCATTCTATTTTTTATATTCTGGGTTTGATTTTTCTGTGACATTATTATAGCTTTCTTTCCTGTTTTCTAAACTACCGTGATTCTGTCGGTTTGTGGGTAAAAATGAGACAGGCACTGAAAAAGGGAAGTTAAGTGGGAGCTCGATCCTCAGGTGGGGGAAGACTGAAAGGAACCTTGATGGAGTCAAAATCATTGAGTACGGAATAAAGTTTCGTGTGGAGAAAGATTTTGGGATTCCAGGAGCTTTTCGCATAAAAAACATGCACAAGCGCAGGTTTTTCCTGCAATCTGCAGAATTTCATGGCGCTTCTTCATCTGGCACTTGGAACATTCGTTTTTACTGCCATTCCTGGGTTTATCCATATCAGCAAACAAAGACTGACCGGCTTTTCTTCTCAAACACTGTAAGTTGCCCCCAGCAAGGATTTTGTTTGTTTTACTTTTAGCTTCTAGCTTTTCTTGGCCTTTTTTTTTTTTTTTTTTTTTTCAAAAGAAGATGTATCTTACAAGCATGTTAATCGTATTTGTAAAAGAAAATAAAAAAATTCATGCCTATTTAGGTAAAAACTATCCGTTTGAATAAAAAGCAACGAAAATTTTGCTTTTTTTTTTATTTTTTAAAATTTTACCTAAACAGACGTAAATTTTTCGATTTTATTTTATAAATACGATTAATAAGCCTAAAAATTACTTCTTTTAAAAAAAATTAAATTTTAGTGAAAAGGGTTAATGAAAAAAATTAAAACGAAACCCAATACAATTTAAAAAACATTAATACGGGAACACAACGCAGTATGAATTTTATTATAAAGTTACAACAGGTAGACTTAATACAACCAAGAAACTTCACAAGATATATATATTTATTTCATACGTTCAAAAAGATTAGGAATATTTGCACTCCTTTCTTAACTTTCATCATTTCATCATAATTTTAATAAAAAAAAATAATATAGAGTGGAAAGTTAATAAAAAAATACATTTATTATTTTTCATTTAAGAAACGCAACCTATATACTTATTCATTTTCTTATATTAGAAATATAAAATTATAATAAGTGTCGCCTCGATGGGTCCCAAGTCTCGGTCTTTCAGCTCCAAGTTTTTGAAAGATGTCTTAATTTTTAAAGAATAATAAGAGGAAAACAAATAAAAATAAAAAACAAGTTTATCACTATCTAACACGGACAGAACATGGATTATTACCATCCTAGAAGTGAGAGTGATATAAATATGAGTTGCTTCACTAATCAGTAATCATTTTTTTTTCAAATGCTTTCAAACTCTAAAAAATTTAAAGCATGTGGCTGAGTGTAGAGTTATCTCCCATGCCATACGCCAAAAGCTTTGGTCAAACTGAGGGGGGAGGAACTTGCTAGCCTGAGAGGAGATGGAATCGAGGAATTAGCAGAAACAGAGGAATGGGTTCGGATTTACGACTATGATGACTGTAATGATGCTGGCAATCCAAACATGCCTTATCCCCGCAGGGGAAGAACTAAAAGCTCTCACAGCAAACCAGGTACTCTAATTTCATATCAATTTCGTCCGTGACGGATTCAGAATTTTAGGTAAGAAAACTAATGGAAAAAAATTTTGTATTAAGGGGGCATTTAGCAGTAAAATTTTTAACAAAAAACTCCCAATTTTTGATTTTTTAATGTTTGGTAAAACATCAACATTTGTCACTTTTCTAATCTATTACTATAATTTTTTAACTCGAAAATTATCAAAAGTTATTAGAAATTGTTAAAAGTTATTAAAAATTATCAAAATTGCTAAAAATACTAAAAATTATCAAAAATTATTACTTGTTTAATCAAACTCACCAAAAGTTACAATAAGTAACTTTTGACAAAAAATTATTAAAACTTATTAAAAATTGTTCTTCCAAACATCCCATAAATAAAAAGTAAAATAAAATTTATAAATTTTAAAGAGATCAAACACTATATTATATATAAAAAAAATCTTAAAATCAAGATATTATAAGATTTTCAAAACTCAAGAGTCAAATAGTATATTATATAAAAAAGTTTTCCAAAACTTGGGGTTGGTCTGCTAACAAGTTCACTGATGATGAATATTACAGGAGGATTCAAGCTAGATATTTACGTGCCCCCTGACGAGCAGCTAAGCCCCAAGAAAATGTCAGAGCTCGTATCGAATTCAATCCAGGCATTTGTACATTTCCTTCTACCTGAGTTAGACGTTCAAGTCCCTTCTGACAAGAAAACGCCAGAGCTCAAATCGAATTCAAACCAGGCAACTGATAAGGCTAAATCATCGTCGGATGAGGTTACCAACAAAGACAATAGTTTCGAGAATTTCGACGACATACTCGAGATGTTCAAGAAAAGCAGCAGAAACCCAGTGAAAGGATGGGTTGCAGAGAAAATAAAGAGCAGGGTAACGGATGACATTTTCAAGAAGATTGTGGCAGCGAGCAAAGAGAAGCAACCAAAAGAATGTCCAAAACCTCAAATCGTAGCAGGTGATATCACCTTTACAAAGAATTTTACCAGAGAAAGCATAACATCTGCAGAGTTAAGTTGTTCCTTATATATATATATATATATAAATTTTCAGAGAGTGAAATGGCATGGAATGATGATGAAGAATTCGCACGCCAGATGCTTGCAGGAACTAATCCTGTAGTAATTCAGCGCTTGGACTCTGAGGTATAATCAAAACCTGGGCTGTGTTAAAATTACTAGAGACTCTTAACATGGCTTCGCTTGCTGCTCCCTCAATGTTTCTGGAAGACTGTCAAAAATCTCCAAATATTTGGTTTTATCTTTACAAATTAATTACGCGTGACTGTAGCTTTTATTAACCTTTTCATAATGCACCTCACGGTTAAATAGTTATTGGAGCCGTTGTTATTATAACTCCGTTTGGTAATGTTTATGTTTATTATTATAAGTTTTATTTATATAATTTGTAAAACTTTAAAAATTGGTAATAGAAAAATCATATTTTTTTACTCTCTGTTTTTTTTATGAACATTTTGTTATTTATTTGTTTTTGTTACATTATATTAAAATAAATTATTTTGTTCAAATATTTTATTAAACTAAAATCATTTTTCGATTGATAATAATTACATATTAAAATAGTAATTGATTGTTTAAATGATTTATTTTATTAGACTGATTTCTTTTCAATAAATGATTACGTAATAAAATAATTTGTTTTATGTTATTAAAATTACTATTAAAATAAAAATTTATTATAAAAATGATTTATTTTGTTTAACTAAATTTTTTATTGAGTAATAATTAATTTATTAAAATATTTTTAGAAAAACGTAAACGATTTGATTTATTAAAATATTTTATAAAATTTAACTTTATAAACATTTTGTCATTTTAATTAAGAATTGTTTTCCTCCGTTTGTTGCATCAAAAACCAAATCACAAGCTTCTGATAAAAAACGAGCAGTTCTTGTAAGATTTGTAATATGAATATCTTTATCTATTTTTGTTGCATCATATTAAAGTAAATTATTTTGTTCAAGTATTTTGTTAAACCAAACTTATTTTTCAATTGGTATAATTACATACTAAAATAGTAATTTATTGCTTAAATGATTTATTTTATTAGACTGTATTCTTTTTAATAAATAATTACGTAATAAAATATTTTATTTTATGTTATTAAAATTACTACTAAAATAAGAATTTATTATAAAAATGATTTATTTTATTTAACTAAATTTTTTATTGAGCAATAATTAATTTATTAAAATATTTCAGAAAAACGTAAATGATTTGTTTTATTAAAATATTTTGTTGAATTTAACTTTAATAAATAACAGAATAATTTAGTATCAAACTATGTTATTTGATAATATAACTTATTAAAATTATCTATCATTAAAAATAAATATTTCATGACATTAGATTAATTAATTTAAATATATTATGAAATTATTTAATGAAATTAATATGAAATATATTATATTAAATTCAAGTAATTTTGTAAAAAAGATTAATAAAATTAATATTTTATCAAAATAAAATTAGGAAATGTAATTGGATTACCATTGTACCAAACATGTTTTTGGTTTTTAATTTAAAGGAAAAAAAATAACAACTAGAAACAAAAAATTAAAAGCAAAAACAATTAAACATAAATAATAAATAAATAAATGTCAGCAAATGGGCTTTCTGTTAAAGTTTTTTCCAATTTACTCATATATTTTATGTATATATATAAATACTATCTCTAGGCCATCAGTACGTGATTTATTTAAAAAAAAAAGATAAAAATAAAAATTGGTGTCCGAATTTTGAGATGGACAGGCATGGAAAATTGACGAAACTTCTTTCCACCGCGACGAACTCTGGAAAGTAATCGACCGGCTCATTAGTCAACAGGTAACTCTCTCTCTCTCTCTCTCTCCATCTCTTTGCCATTTTTTGTGGTTTAATTAAGGGTGTGTGTGTTTTGAAAACGCGATACTCAAAATTGAATTTGTTAGTTGTAACACAAATCTCATAAAAAAATATATATATATATATATATATATATCAATCTCTTCATATTGGTAAGAGATTACTAATCTCTCAATTAGAAATATTATAGGAAAAAAATCAGATATCTTCACCATTTGATTTCACACAAAATTTAGAAGTTTAAAATAATTTATGTCCCGTTTTGTGAGTTTAGGAAAGAAAACAATAATTAGGATAGAAGAGGAAATAGGAGAAATGATAATAGTTTTCTTTTTATTTGTTTGAGAGTATAGGGAAAAAAATAATTACTTTCTTTCTTTTTGACTTGAAAAGAAATGAAAATAAAAGAAAATATTAATTGTTATTTTACTACATACCCTTAAATTATAAATAAATAAATCTCCCTATATTATTAACAAATAAAAAATCAGTACATCAATAAAAAAAACAAATAAATTGAAAATTATTGTACAAAAATACAAATAATTATACTTAAAAAAATGAAAATTCAATGAAGAGCACTAATATTAAAGAAAAAAATCTACCTTAAAACAATTGGAATACACACATATATATATATATATATATATATATATATATATATATACATATACATATGATGAAGATAAAACCAGAGTCTTAAAATGTGATGGAAAAAAAAATAAAAAGAAAAACAAACAATTGCCTTGAAAAGTGATTGAAAAATAAAAAGAAAAAGAAAAAAATAGAGCAAGAAGTTATTTGGAAAAAAAAAAAAAAAAACACTTACTTAGATTGTAGAAAGAGACGAAGACAGAAAGTTTGAGAAGAGTAGTAAAAAATATACCAAAGTGATAAGTTAAAAATGTTTAACTGGCATTAGCACATATTTAAGTTTTTTTTTTTTTCCTTATTTTTTAATTTTCTTATTTTTTATTTCATAAGTAAATGTGTGTCATTATAAAATTTCATTAAATAACTTTTCTCTTCTTTCAGTTTCTTCTTCCCATTTTTGGAGGACGAAAAATTTAAAAACTAAGCACTAATTTTTCTTCTCATTTCTTTTCTTCTTTTCTTTCCCAAAGAAACTCACAAATAAGAGTAAGGGGCCGATTGGATGGTGCTAAAATTTTA
>QLOD02000009.1:6947537-6963769 GCA_003260245.2 Sideroxylon spinosum
CACACTTCTACACAGATAACGAGTCAGTCAAGTCTGACAACGAACTCCGAGAGTGGTGGGGTGAAATTCGGAATGTATGTCACAGGGACAAGCAGGGCGAAAAATGGTGGAACCAGATGACAACTCTTGATGAACTGACAGAGGCTCTCACAACTCTCATATGGATCGCCTCGGCTCTACATGCTGCAGTGAACTTTGGGCAATATGCATATGCGGGCTACCCTCCCAATCGTCCTACACTGTGTAGAAAATTCATCCCAGACGATAAGGATGATGAGGATTTGCGAAGCAATCCTAGCAAGTATTATCTTCAGATGTTGCCTGGAAAATTCGAGATGAGACTCAGTGCAGCACTGGCAGAGGTCCTCTCCCAGCAATCTTCAGAAGAAGTGTACCTGGGTCAAGGGTTGCCGAATGAATGGACAGACGATGAAAAGATACAAGGACTTTTTGCCGAGTTTCGTAAGAAACTTCGAGATGTAGAGAAAAATATAAGAAGAAAGAATAGAGATCCTAGTCTTAGAAACAGATGGGGCCCTGCGAAAATACTATACAAATCTTTGTTCCCTAATACATCAAATAACGGACATAAAGCTGGACTCACTGGAAAGGGGATACCTAATAGCATATCAATTTAACATACATACATATATATACACCCCTTGATTAATATATATATATCTATAACTATTGATCATTCCATTATTGTATCAATGTACTTGAATAATTAATTAATAATTATATCAAATGATCGGCTTCACATTTGTTGTCCTATAATGCAACTCGTTCTCATGATTACATGCTAAAAATTGATGCTTAATTTCTTGAATAGGGTTTATGAAGTTAATATAGCCCTATCCTTTTACTTAGAATTGCAAGATAAAAATCAACAAAATTCGGGGAAAAAAAAAATTGCGAGCTCGAATTCACAAACCGGGAGGCCCAGCTATATAGAGCAGACAAAAACAGATTCTTAAGTTTAGGAAAAGATCATTTTACCCTTGAAATATTCCTCTATTTCTTTTGCTCCATATCAATCGGCAAACTATATTTCAATTATAAAATATAATAATATATTTCTAATATATAGGAGAGGAGAATCCAATGATCCTCCCCACTCGGACCGATTCCTTTGGTCCTGAAAGAACCTTAATTCTGTGCTATCTCAGCAAAAATAGGTGGAAAAGGGTATCCTATTAAGGGATTTGCATAGTTTGTTTTATTTGTCAATATGTATTTTTCAGCTACGTAATCATTTTGCAGACAAACAATTGATCCTTAAGTTCCACCATGGGTTCAAGAATGAGATCTTCCTATTTGTTTTTCTTTCTTTTCTTGACAACCCCTTGCAGAAGACTAAACTATTAATGAAGACTTGTCAGATAACACAAAATTTGAGTGTCATGGAAACCCTGCATCAAATCAATGAATCTGTAATCTCAAAAAATAAAAATAAAAAAATCAATGAATCTGATCCTTCTCCACCAATCACGTTACACTAAATTTGTAATTTCCTTCAAATGCAAGCAATCCTCTGAACTATAGTACTCTAAAATTCACCTAGAATGTCCATCCAGAGAGGAGTCAATTACAGAGATGAGCGAAGAAAGAGAGAGAGATTATGGAACAAGTCATGCCTACAAACAAGGGTGGAGTTAGGATTTGTTTTTATTCCGGGTTATGTATAATTTTTTTTCGGTTATGAATAATTATCAATCTAAATTTATTATTTTATCAAACTATGTTCGTTGTTGTTGTCCTTCAATCCGAAAATACAGTATTGAAAGAAAAAAATTTGGTTTACCAAGAATTGGGAAAAATGAAAAAGTAAAAAAAAAAAAAAAAATGGTTTACCAAGAATTGAAAAAAAATGAAAAGGTAAAAAAAACTTATAAATTATTAACGGACTATTTGGAGTGTCAAAAAAAAAAAAAAAAAAAACTAAAAGTGAACTTTATTGGAATTTAGAGTGTAAAACGTTGTTTTGAATAATCGTTGAATGTTTGTATTTAATTTAATATGAAATTACTAAAAATTATAAGAAGTGACATGTGACAAAATTTTAGTGGAAAAACCTTGAAAATTTTTGAAGTTTTGTGGCATTTTTTGGTACAAATGCCAGCCTAATTTTTTTGAAAATCTGAAAAAATCTATTGAAATGCATTATAATAATTTGTTCCAATAAATTTTGAAATTTTTTTCAAACATTAGAATTTTTTGAATTTTGAACAAGTTAAAACTTTTAAAACATTTTAGAGTTTTTTTATTTTATTTTGGTTGAAACTGCAAACGATCCTTAAGTGTCAGAAGTTTTGCCTAAGTATATGTATGAATTATTGTTTTTTGTCTTGAATTTTTATTTTTAGTTTTCAGACTTTTAGGATTTTTTTTTTGGATTTTTAGGACTACTGATGTATATTTTTATTTATAAAATATATCTAGATTGCGGGTTAAGTATTACTTGAGCTATAAAATATTTAGGCTAAAATTTAATATACATTTGGGCTATGAGCCAGATGTTATCTAGACTATAAATAATTAAATTAAAATATTACTATTAAAAAAATTTATCAAAATTGTACCCGAGTTGTAACCCACCTCAGCCACCCCATGCCTCCGCCTCTGCCTACAAAATTGTCTGAATGCCATTCACAACAAAATTACCGGTGGCTCAAACTAGCATTTGGACTAAATACTTGAATTTATATTTTGAAATTTGAAATTTATATATATATATATATATATATTTTTTTTCATTTTGAATACTTGATTTCCATTAGTGATTCTGGTTCTCCATTTAGGATGAGGATGGAGTAAAAATAAATCTCTAATAGAGATTGGATAAGGTATAAAAATTGATTTGAGTTCAAAAATTGGATACGAAAATAAACATATCTATTCTCTACTCGTCTCATGCGTATCCGTATTTACAAATGGGGATACATTATATACAGTCAAATGTCTGATAGTTGTGAACAAGGAAACAATGGTCGTTTTAGAAAAATTACAAGATTTTTTTATTTTATTTTTCAAATATTTCAGCTGCGTTTGGTATTTGGATTAACTCCAAAAACCTCTAAAACCTTTTAATTTTTTCTCTTACTGCACGCGTTACGAACTCACATTTTATCTCATTTTTATTACTTCAAACACACCATTCTTTTAGCTATATATGTAAACTAGCATATACCCGTGCCACATGGCACGGGCCACCCAGTACGGTTGTAAAATATTAGGTAGATACATACATGTGTCTAAAAACACAGAAATATAATTTTATGTATAAATAACTCAAATTTAAATTTATAAAATAAACCTGCATGAAAAACTATAAAAAAAAATATACTAAAATAAAAACCACTATTCAAAAGATACTAAAGTAATGACAGAAAGACAATTAAAGTAGGAAAAAATAATCTCAGTCATTGAGCAAATTCAACGATTAAAAATAACCCAAATTTAAAATTTTTAGTAAATTCAAAAAATGTAAAAGTGTCTGCATTTAAAATTTCAGTATTAAACACATCAAAATTGAAATTATAAGTAAAAAAAATTAAAAAAAATTCTCAAAATGAACAAAAATATAATTTGATGTGAAAAGGGAGTGTTTAAAAAAAAAAACTCCAAAAATTTTTTAAAATTTTCTTTTTTGGTACAAATATTAGTATAACTTTTTAAAAAATCTGTCAAAATTCATTAGAACATAGCAAAAATCTGCCAAAATTTGAAAATTTTTGAGATTTTATAAAACTTTTTTGATACAAATATCAGTATAACTTTTTAAAAAATCTACCAAAATTCATTGAAACATATCAAAAATCTGCCAAAATTTGAAAACTTTTGGGATTTTATAAAACTTTTTTAGTACAAATATCAGTCTAACTTTTTAAAAAATTTACCCAAATTCGTTGGGAATAAAAATAACCCCAAATAAAAAAACACATTAAAAAATAATTCCAATAATTAAGTAAATTCAATTATTAAAAATATTCTAAAAAACTCAAAAAAATAAACCAAAAAATTAACGTTTGAATTCAAAAAATAATCCCAGTAATTGACATATAAAAAAAGGAGGTTGAAACTAAAAAATTTCAAAAAAATTCAAAAGTTTTTCCCCTTTTCTACGTAGGGAAAAATTCAAAAGTTTCCACATTTAAAATTATTTTAAAATGTACCAAAAAAATTCATAAAATTCCAAAAGTTTTTAAACTTCTCAACTAAAAATTTACCATTTGTCATTTTTATAAATCAAATATAAACATTCAACCATAATTTCAAAATAAATTTTTAATTTTTTGGAATTTTTTAGTTCAAACGTCTCCCTTTTTTTAGAGTTTTTGAGTTTAAATGTCCCTTTTTTACATGTCAAATGATATTTTTAATATTTCAACTTTTCAAAATTTTACACACCCACCCAAGACAAAAATCAACGTCCGTCAGTCCGTGTCTCTCTCTCTCTCTCCCCGTCCGTGTCTCTATCTCTCATATATAGATTGAAGTATTGAAGCCATCTCCATATCATTCGAAACACAGATGACGTGGACAATTATATATAGATACAAAAGTAAAACATGCTCTTATAATATTAGATAGATATGTAAATAACTCAAATTTAAAAACTATAAAAATAACTTATAAAAGTAAAAATCACTATTTAAAAGATACCAAAGTAGTGAAAAAAATTAAAGAGGAAAAAAATAGCAATAACTTTGGCCATTGAACAAATTTAACAATTAAAAATAACCAAAATTCAAAATTTTAGTATTAAATAAATTAAAATTGAAATTGTAATTGAAAAATTAAAAAAAAATTCTCATAAGACGTAAAATTATAATTTGATATAAAAGAGAGTGTTTAAAAATCTAAAAAAAAAAACTCAAAAATTTCTAAAAAAACTTTAAAAGTTTTCACTTTTTTGATTCAAATATCAATCCAATTTTTAAAAAATCTATTAAAATTCGTTGATACAGTGTAAAATTTTAACTAAGAATTTAAATTTTTTTGAGATTTTGGGTACAAATATCAGTCTAATTTTTTAAAAAATTTATCCAAATTCGTTGGGAATAAAAATATTTTAAAAATATTCCTAATTCAACGATTAAAAATATAATTTGTAACGTAAAAAAGACGTTTGAATTAAAAAAATTCAAAAAACTCCAAGAGAAAATAATAAATTTCTAATATAAATATCGTCAACAGGTAGGCTGAAACGTTAAAAAGGCTTTGCCCCTTTTCCTTCCGTCAATCAAAAAGCAAGAAGCACAATCATTATCTTAATCGGACCTCAGCTTTGATACACATGCATCTATAGATACACATATATATATCACTTGCACAGTAAATCACCGATCTCATATAAATGTATTCGTACAGACCGCTGATCCTTAACGGCTAAAAATTCAAGATTGGTCAAGTAATTACCGTTCTAAAGTTTTAAAATCTTTCATTTTTACTAAAACCTTGCATCAAAAGCAATGAATCTGATCCACCGCTAAAGAATTTAAAAAAAAAGAAAAAGCACAAATCTTTTCCTTTTCTTGTACACGAACTTTCTCTTCCTGATCTCCAATCACATTGCATTACATTTATCGTTTCCTTCAAATGCGAGTAATCCTCCCACCTAGAGTGGCATATATAAAGTTCCCCTTCAAAGCATCAATTATAGAGATCAAGCAAAACTAGGAAAAAGAAAGAAAATATTATTTATATATATACATAGAGAGATAGAGAGAGAGAGAATATGGCACAACAAGGGGGCATGTGTTCTACCCTCCAGAATTGCCTTCGTGATCCCAAGGATTTAAGCAAAATAAAGGGAAAAATCTTGGTTCAACAAAGCCAGGAAGAATCGGCTCCAGGAAAGGCAGCTTCGATTAAGCTCTATAGTAGCTCAAAAATCGACCCCCGTAAGTAAATATCCTGATGATTGTAAAAAGGCATTCTGTTTAATTTTCTGGGCTTGATTTTTCTATGACGTTAGAGAGCTTTCTTTCCTGTTTTCTAAACTAGCATGATTCTGATCAGTGGGGATCCATGGATTTGGGTCTGTGGGAACTAAATTACAAGTAAATTTTGAAATTTTAAATAAATATATAAAATATAAAATTTTATACATTGACATCAGATATTTCTTTCACAAAATAATCTTTAAATTAATAAATAAGTTACAATAATACCTTTCATCCTTTGATATTATAAAAATGTTGTAATTTTTTTATAAAAAGGAAGTAACTATTTTTATTTATTTATTGGATTATCAATTTAAAAGTAATGTTAGAATAAAATAATATTAATTTAAAATTACTTAAAATAAAATCAAAATTTTTTTTAAATTAAAACAAAATATAAATAGATATGATATAGGTGTATCTGGTACCGAATAAAACTCTAAAAAATTTTAAAAATCTCTAACAATTATTTACTTTTTCTCTCACAGTGTGAATCACTAACTTACGTTTTATGTTATTTTATCTCATTTTTTATCACTTCAAAACACAACTCAAATATGACACAATCTATATAAGTTACGATGTAAAATATAAATACGTGAATTCAAAATTAACAAAATTTAATATAATTTAACTTGATTATAAAATATACTCACCATATTTTAAACTATTTGAATATTTACACAAACATAATCATGTATGGGCTATGATAGTGATAATATAATTTATATATATATATATAGAAGTTCAGGGTAGGTGATGGTCCACCCACTGATTCGGATGGTTTATGGGTAAAAATGAGACATGCAGGCACTGGAAAAGGGAAGTCAAGTGGAAGGTCGAGCCTCAGAGGGGGGAAGACTGGAAAGAGCCGTGATGGAGTAAAGATCATTGAGTACGAAGTAAATTTTCGAGTGGACGAAGATTATGGGATTCCAGGAGCTTTTCGCATAAGAAACACGCACAAACGCAGGTTTTTCCTGCACTCTGCAGAAATTTATGATGCTTCTTCAGCTGGCCGTTGGAACATTCGTTTTTACTGCCACTCTTGGGTCTACCCATATCAGCAAACAAAAACTGACCGGCTCTTCTTCTCAAACACTGTAAGTTGCGCTGTAAAGTTGCAATATTATAGCTATTTTCAACAATTTGTTTGGATTACTTTATCCAGATATCTATATAATAAATTAGTTCATGATAGGACATGTGTTCTACATGACAGAGAGAAAGAGAGAGAAAAGAGAAAAGAAGAAGAAGGGAGGGTTGGGTGTGGTGTGGGTCCCATGGAAAGAGAGAAGAGCTCCCGTATCTTTGGCACGGGTTAAAAACTAGTATTTAAACATATCCGAATAGGAGTTTACAGATTTTGGATGTCTGGATAAAACAAGTAATCGTTCAAATGCAGTTTTATGCATGGATATCCGAATAAATAAAATAAAGTATTCAAGTAGTAAATTTAGTACATCAAAATAACTCACACGGTATTATACTGTGTTCGGATATGACACATGAATGTTTTGTGACATGGCAGCAATATTATTTTTATTATTAATTATAATAATTTTTAATTATTATTGCAGTTATATTTTCAATTATTTTAACAAAAAATAACTACGGGCACAGCTGTTCATAAATGTAGATGCAGCTGTCCATCGCATCCATGCAGTTTATAAAGGTTTTTGTTCTGCTGTTGAAAAATAAATTCCTTTCTATGTTACCTTTCTGTAACAATACAATTTTTATTTTCGTCTTGATTTCAAAATGGTAAAGTGAAGTGAAGTGAAGGAATTTGCATATTTATTGTGTTGCATCACACAATATAAGAGCGAATTTTATCTTAAGAAAAATTGTATCATCATATATTTGAAGTAAATTTTATTTATGTAAATTATTGATTTTTGAAACACACAACACAGTATGAATTTTATTTTTAAGTACACAAATCAAAATATTTCAAAAGCTAAACATATTTGTGAAATGCAACATAAATAGTTATTCACTTTTTTTTAAATTATAAATATATTGATCTTTAAATTATATTTGAAGTCATTGAGATTTAAATGAAAATTAAAAAACAAAAATTAATTAATAGAAGTTCTATTTTTTTATTTTTTATTATCCAAAATTATTATGAGTTTCGCCTCGATCGGTTCCAAGTCAATGTCCTTCAGCTCCAAGTTTTTGAACGGTGTCTAATTTTTAAAGAATAATGAGATAAAAAGAAAAATTTATCAGTATCTAATACGGACAGAATATGAATTAGTATATCATCCTAAAAGTGCGGGTAACATACATATGAGTTGCTTAACTAATCATGTTTTTCGAATGTTTTCAAACTTACTCTGCCCGCCTTAATACGTGGGTTTACTTCCCACACAATTAGTTCGTTGGTTTGAATTCGAACAAAGACAGGTAAGATTTTATGACGAGTGGATCAAAACATTTTTGGTAAAGATATTAATGTGTATTTAGTCTGGTGAAAAATACTTTGTCTAATTAGATGGACGGAGCTCTTTTTAAAGAAAAGAAACAATTAGAACAGAATCAAAAATATAATAAAAAAAGAATAATAACTTTTTATTTTAGATTTATTTTTATTAGAATCAAAAAATTATCTTCGGTTCGGACAAAAAAGCGATATGTAGAGAGAGGGAGGAAATAATAAAACAAAAAAAAAAGATAAAAATGATAAGCATATAGAATGTATTAGGGAGAATTTGAAAAAAGATGACGAAAGAAATAAGTTGTAGAGGTAGAAAGAAAAAAAAAAGTGAATAATAATGAAATAGATAAAAGATAAAAATAATAAGAAGATGAAATATATAAAAAAATTGGTGAAGAAGATAATAATTAATGATACGAAAGAAAGAAATCTCTGTTGTGTAAGAAGTGAGATATTTTTGGGCTTGCATTAAAAAAAAATGTACTTGATTAATTTTTACTTGGAGTACTTTTCATTTAGAGGGGCCCACATAATTGATTGTCTATTTATTTTTATTAAATATATTACAACAAAATACCAAAAGAGGGTGGCCATGGTCACCCCTAAAACCCACTGTCTTTGTCCTTGAATCTGAATATGGTTAAAAAAAAAAAAAAAAAGAGGTATGGCAGCCCGAAGACCTCGACATACTTTCCGGCTTCAAAAGAAAACTTTCGAACTTTAAAAGAAAAAAGCATGTCGCTGAATGCAGTGTTATATCCCAAGCCAAACGCCAGAAGGTTTGATCGAACTGAGGAAGGAGGAACTTGCTAGCCTGAGAGGAGATGGAATTGAGGCACCAGGAACAAAGGAATGGGTTCGAATTTACGACTACGATCACTCTAATGATGTTGGCGATCCAAACATGCCTTACCCCCGCAGGGGAAGAACTCATGAAGGATCTGACAGCGATCCAGGTATTCTAATTTTTCTAATTGATAGAGAAAATCAACTTTGAGTTTTCTAACAGGTTCACTGATCATGCATGAATATTACAGAAGGATTCAAATTCGATGTCTACGTGCCCCCTGACGAGCAGCTGAGCCCCAAGAAAATGTCAGAGCTCATATCGAATTCAATCCGGGGATTTGTACATTTCCTTCTACCTGAGTTAGACGTTCAAGTCCCTTCTGACAAGAAAACGCCAGAGCTCAAATCGAATTCAAACCAGGCAACTGATAATAATTTTAAGTATTTTGACGACGTACTCGAGATGTTCAAGAAAAGCAGCAGAAACCCAGTGAAAGGATGGGTTGCAGAGAAAATAAAGAGCAGGGTAAGGGATGACATTTTCAAGAAGATTGTGGCAGCGAGCAAAGAGAAGGAACCAAAAGAATGTCCAAAACCTCAAATCATAGCAGGTGATATCAGCTTTACAAAGAATGTTAATCTTGTTTGGTTGGTATAAAAATAATCAAAAATTACTAAAAGTCATAAAAAATCATATTTTTTTCTAATAAAATTTTATTATTTATCACATTTGTGTTATATCTTTTATTTTTACAGTATTTTTTATCAAAACTTTTTCAACCAAACACCTCCGTTACCAGAGATAAATTTTCAGAAGGTGAAATGGCATGGAATGATGACGAAGAATTCGCACGCCAGATGCTTGCGGGAACTAATCCAGTGGTAATTCGGCGCTTGAGCCCTCAGGTATGATCAAAACCTGTGCTGTGTTAAAATCCTAGAGACTTTTAACTTTGGAGAGGTCAAAAATTTCAAACCTTTTTGTTTTATTACAAATTGTAATTTTTATTTAAGTTTTTGGTTACGCCAGCTGCACCCCACGAGTAAATAGTTACTATAGAGCTGGTAGTTATGAACATTGTCACGTTTATGTTTATTTATTTTTGTTTATATTTGTAAGGTTATAAAAACTGGTGACAAAAATTTATTTTAATTTTTTTGTCAAAAAGTACCAAAAAAAATAAAAATAAAAACGTAAACCAAAAAAAAATGATATTTTTTCACTCTCATTTTTTTCTCTTTTATAAACATATTGTCATTTTGTCTATTTTTTTCTTTTACAACCTTTTTGCTCATTTCTATTGCATCATATTTAAATGAATCATTTTTTTCAAATATTTTATTAAATTAAATTTATTTTGAATGAAATATATTATAATGATTTATTTTATTAAAATAAAATTATTTTTCAATTGATAACAACTACATATTAAAATAATAATTCATTATTTAAATAATTTATTTTATTAGATTTTTTTTAATAAATGATTACAAACTAAAATAATTTATTTTATTTGATTAAAATTACTGTTAAAATAATAAAAAATTATTATTAACATAATTTATTTTATTTGACTAAATTTTTTATTAAGTAGTAAATGATTTGTTTTATTAAAACATTTTGCTAAATTTAACTCTAATAAATAAAAGTATAATTTATTATTAAAATATGTTATTTAATAATATACTTTATTAAAATTATCTATTATTAAAATATAATTATTTTACAACATTAAATTAATTTAATTTAAATATATTATTAAATTAATTGACGAAATTAATATAAAATATATTTTTATTAAATTTAAGTAATTTTATAAAATTAATTAATAAAATTAATTATTTTATTAAAATCAAATTATTTATTTTAAACAAAATTACATTTTAATTGTACCGAACATGTTTTCTGTTTTTATTTCAAAAAAAAAAGTGAAAACTAGAAACAAAAAATAAAAAAATAAAGTAAATTAATGTGGCTCTCTCTTAAAACTTGTTCCAATTTACTCATATTTTATGTACATATATAAATATTATCTTTAGACTGTCAATAAATGATTTATTAAAAAAAAATTGTCGTCCGCATTTTCAGATGGACAATCAAGAGAGGTGTTTGGAGCTCCGTATATATCCCTATAAATCTCTATCAAATTTAAAGTTTTTATTTACTCTACAAATCTATAAATTATGAGACTTCACAAATTTATACTAACTTAATTACACGCAGTTTGAAGAAAATTCTACCGATGACGTAGAAATCGAGAAAATAGTTGATTGGCTCATTTGTCAGCAGGTAACCATCTTTCTCTGAGTCTCTATAAGACTGCGTTTGAAACCTAAAAAAAATCAAAAAAATTAAAAAAAAAATAAAAAAAAGTAACTTTTGAGTGTTTGAAATATAAAAAGTTATTTTGTAATGATGGTTAGATATTTGTGATTGATTTAATATAAAGTTATTAAAAATTATATAAAGTAACACGTGACACAATTTTAGTGGAAAATCTTAAAAATTTTTGAAGTTTTGTGAAATTTTTTGGTATAACTATCAGTACAATTTTTAAAAAAATTCTGGCAAAACCGTTGGAACGTCTTATTCTGGTCCGTTCCAACGGACTTTGACAAGATTTTTCAAAAAAGTTCAAATTTTTGAAGTTTAACTTTTAAAATTTTTTAAAAATTTTTGGTCTTTTTTGAGGCTCCAAAAGCAGCCTAAATCTCCTTTCCATTTTATGTGATTTAAGGTTTTGTTTGTTTTGGAAACATGAGACTCAGAATTGAATTTGTTATTTGTGAGAGCCACAAATCCCATGTTCGATAATCATAAAAAGAACTAGTCTCGCAAAATGTGAGATTAGGAATGGCATATGGTAAGATGTAATACCTCCACCAGGCGTGAAGCTATGGGGTTTGGGGTGACCGTAACCTCCTTAGTTTTAAAAAATGTTATTGTGTATGTGAACCTTTGATTAAAAAAATTTATATCATAGTCTGATATTCTTAAAATTTTTAAAAATAGCTTATCTTGGTAAAAAAAAAACACCATCAATAGTATATATGAATTTTTACTCAAAAATTTATTGACCACTGTTCTTTTCCTAGTTGTTATGTATAATTCAAAAATTAGAAGATCAACTAATTATATCACCTATAAATATGTATTAATTTATTTTTTATTTATTAAATATAATTTATAATATCAGTTATAATTTTTTTGATCCCAAACTCAAGATCCTACCTTCATCTCTGATCTCCATCATTTGATTTTAACCAAAATTTAAAAATTCAAAATTATTTACTGTCACGTTTTATATCAAATCAAATCTCCTCACTTTCACGTTTTTGCAAGAAAACTTTTGTACTTTTTATTTTTTATTTTTTTTACACAAGAAAATCATTTCTCTCTTAACTTGCCTTGCAGGACATTGACGAAGAGCGGTTTCGGACGGTGCGCTAACAATCTCTCTCTCTCTCTCTCTCTCTCTGCCCAATTTCAAGTGTTTGTAAGAGAAATTTTTAGTACACAGCGATCAAACTCTATTTTGACTTGCCTAGCAGGGTGAAGAGAAAGTTTTCATCTTGGATCATCTCAGCTACCTAAAGCCAGTTTTGAGGAAAATGCAGCAGGAACAAAAGGATGCTGCTGCAACTACAACTGCTTATGCATCTCGAACCCTGCTTTTGCTAAAGGAAAATGACACTTTAGCGCCACTGGTAATAGAACTCCTTCATTTTAATGATAAGGGCGAGGAGACTCGGACGGTGTTTTATCCATCAAACAAAGGCATTGAAGGAAAACTGTGGAAGATGGCTAAAGCTCACGTTGCAGTCAATGACTCCTGTCACCACCACCTAATCAGCCACTGGTAAAAAAGTTCATTTAATTACTCCACAATTTTAACCATATGTCGATGATGGACCCATCTCCTCCTTAACTCTTTAACAGGTTAAAAACCCATGCAGTAGTCGAGCCATTCATCATAGCTACCAGGAGACGGTTGAGCGCAATGCACCCAATCCACCGGCTATTGGCTCCTCATTTCAAAGGCACCATGCATGTAAATGCACTCGCTAGGAGCGTTCTTATAAACTCGGGTGGCATTCTGGAGAAGATATTAGCCACGGGTAAATTATCAATGGAACTCTCTTCTGAGGTCTATAAAAAAGATTGGAAATTTGATGAGCAAGGCCTCCCTAAAGATCTACTCAAAAGGTGCGTATGTATACAAACAACTCTCCTTCAACACAAACACAAGGACAAGCACACACAATCAACAGCCACTTTTCTGCAACAACAGTAGAGTTTTATGTATTGTTTTGACAAGTAAACATTACTAATTAGTGGAAGATTAGGATCCTTCACGTTTTATATTTGGGTTGGCAAATAGACCTCGGCATTCCAAGCATGAAACATAGAGAATCTTAATGCAAACTGTTTTCTGTGTGTCTTTGCATTTCTTTTTAATCAAATGCTTCACGGACCAAAAATTTCAGGGGCATGGCCCTGGAAGATCCAGATAAGCCTGCTGGGGTTCGACTCATCTTTGAAGACTATCCTTATGCTGCAGACGAACTAGACATATGGGTTGCCATTAAAAACTGGGTAACTGGCTTCTGCTTATACTTCTACAAGGATGACGAGTCAGTCAAGTTCGACAACGAACTCCAAGAATGGTGGTACGAAATTCGGAATGAAGGTCACGGGGACAAGCAGGGTGAAGAATGTTGGCACCGGATGACAACTCGTGATGAATTGACAGAGGCTCTCACAACTCTCATATGGACCGCCTCGGCTCTACATGCTGCAGTAAACTTTGGGCAATATGCATATTCCGGTTACCCTCCCAATCGTCCTACATTGTGTCGAAAATTCATCCCAGATGATAAGGATGATGACGACTTCGAAAATAATCCTCACCAATATTATCTTGAGATGTTGCCTGGAAGATTCGAGATGAAACTCAGTGTAGCGCTGGCACAGGTCCTCTCTCAGCACTCTTCGGAAGAAGTGTACTTGGGTCAAGGGTCACCCGAGGAATGGACCGACGATAAAAAGATTCAAGAACTTTTTACCCAATTTGGTGTGGAACTTAAAGAGGTAGAGAAAAAGATAGAAAAAAGGAACGAAGATCGTAATCTTAGAAACAGACGGGGCCCTGCCGAAATTCTATACAAATCGTTGTTCCCTGATACATCAAATACTAGACGGAAAGGTGGGCTCACTGGGCAAGGGATACCTAATAGTGTATCAATTTAACATATATATATATATATATATAAATATATATTGGTTATTCCATTCTTATATCTATATACTTGATTAATTAATTAATAATTATATCAAATGATCGACTTTACATTTGTTGTCCTATAATGCAACTAGATCTCGTGATCACATGCAACAAATTAATACTTAATTTCTTGAACAGGATTTATGAAGTTAATATTGTCCTATCCATCTATTTATAAGTGCTTGATAAAAATCAACGAATTCCAACCAAAAAAAAACAAAAAAAAGAGAAATATACAAGCTCGGGTTCACAGACCAGCAGGAGGCCCAACTACACAGAGTAGACAAAAACAAATTCTTAAGCTTATAAAGAGGCCATTATACCCTTTGAAATATTCTTCTATTTCTTTCCCTCCATATCAATTGACAAAATATATTTCAATTGTAAAATATAATAATATATTCCTAATATATAGGAGAGGAGAATCCAATGATCCTCCCCACTTGGACCAATCCCGTTGGTCTAGAAAGAAAACAAATTCTGTGCTATCTCAGCAAAAGATGAGGGGAAAAAGGATCCTATTGAGGGAATTGCCTAATTTTTTGTTAATTTTTGTTTTTCACTGTGTATTTTTCAGCCATGTAATCATCTTGCAGACAAACAATTGGTCCTTAATTTCCACTATGGGTTCAAGAATAAGAACTTCTTTCTATTTATTTATCCTTTTTTTTTTTTAAATATTTTAACTTGACAATTGCTTCCAGAAGACTAAACTATAAGATGACACAAAATTTGAGTGTCATGGAAACCCTGCATCAAATCAATGAATCTGATCCTTCTCCTCCAATCACATTGCACTAAATTTATAATTTCCTTCAAACGCAAGCAATCCTCGAAACTATTATACTCCAAATTTCATCTAGAATGTCCATCTAGAGAGGATTCAATTGCAGAGATTAAGCAAAAACCGGGGAGAGAGAGAGAGAGAGAGAGAGATTATGGAACAACACAAAGGAATGGGTTCTAGCCTACAAATTTGTCTGAATGTCATTCAAAATAAAAATACTAGTGATCATGATCAGGTTCAGACAAGCAATTCCAACAAAAAATTCATCATAAAGGGAAAAATCATCGTTCAACAAAGCCAGGGAAAATCGGCTCCTAGATCAGCAGCTTCGGGTCAACTATACAGTAGCTCAAAAATCGACTCCAGTATGTAAATATATTAATAGCTATTGATCATGATGGATATAGGATTGAATTGAAAGCTAAAACTCAAAGTTTATTGCAAGAAACTTGAGTTACAAAAATGAAAATTTTGCTCACTGATTCTCTCTCTAAAGCCTCTCTATATTGCTCTGGAAATTGGCCATACCATGAGCTGAATACAAGCAACCTATTTATAGGCAAAAACTAGAACTAGAAAACAAAATACAACTTGTAAACTTAATTATTATAAAACTTCAAAACTTCAACTGTGGTGGCTGCAAGTTGAGCTGCAATGGAGTCTTGGTGGCTCTGAATTCTGACATTGAAATGGTGGTCAAAATAGTCAGAAATAGTAGGTGAATAGTAGGTGAGTTGTAAAGTTTGATTTCAAATTGTTTTTTTTTTCAATACCTCTGCTCAATTTGTAATCCGAAAGAAAATTTTAAATTTTTGTAGCTTGTCTGTTGGAACTGCTTTTGTGAAAATATCTGCCAGTTGATCATTTATGTTAACAAACTCCAGTTGAATTTCTCCTTTGTTAACAAGATTTCTGATGTAGTGATGACGAAGTTCTATGTGCTTGCTCCTTGCATGAAAAACTGGATTCCTTGTCATTGC
>QLOD02000009.1:6963869-6977126 GCA_003260245.2 Sideroxylon spinosum
AAAAACAAGAGGTTTACAGGGGATAACTTTTAGCTAGCCCTGGGGGTACCCAAAAATTATCCCCAAGAGAGGCGAAAGCTAAGGAGGGATAAAAGTTAAGAGGGGAGAAGAGGGGGGGAAAAAACTCATCCAAGCAATGTCAAAAAAGTGGGACCCACACCTAAGAGGGGGTAAAAGATTTTACCCCCTCTTTTTTCTTCATCCAAGCATGCCCTAAATGTTAAAATCTTTTCTTTTCTTCCCATTTATCTCCGTCAAAACGGACTGTTACTGTTGTATCTGTCAAATTCCATCTGCTTACTCCCAAGTTTTTGTAAGAGAATTTTTTTTTTTTTTTTTTTCTAGGGGGGTAGACAAAAAAATCATCTCTCTTAACTTGCCTTGCAGGCTATTGACGAAGAGGCTCTTATGGAGGTACGCTAACAATCTCTCTCTCTCTCTCTCCCCCCTCCTCTCTCTCCCTCTCTCTCTCGCTCTCTTCCCAATTTCAAGTGTTTGTAAGAGAAATTTTTAGTACACAGAGATCGTGTATTATACTCTATCTTGACTTGCCTAGGAGGAAGAAGAGAGAATTTTCATCTTAGATCACCTCAGCTACCCAATGCCAGTTTTGAGGAAAATGGGGCAGGAGCAAAAGGATGCTACGACTGCTGCTGCTTATGCCTCTCAAACCCTACTTTTGCGAAAGAAAAATAACACTTTAACGCCACTGGCAATAGAACTCGTCCATTTTACTGATCAGGGAGAGGAGGAACGGAGGGCGTTTTATCCATCAGACAAGGGACTTGAAGGAGCAATGTGGCAGATGGTTAAAACTCACGTTGCAGTCAATGACTCCTGTCACCACCACCTCATCAGCCACTGGTAGAAAAGTTTACTTAATTGCTTCATCTATCCAAAAATTAATTATGTCCCAATCGCAACCATACGTCGATGATCGATCCATCTCCTTGACTATATATGACTATACATGTAACTCTGCAACAGGTTAAAAACTCATGCAGTAGTTGAGCCATTCATCATAGCCACGAGGAGGCGGTTGAGCGCAATGCACCCAATCCACCGGCTATTGGATCCTCATTTCAAAGGCACCATGCATGTAAATGCACTGGCTAGGAGGGTTCTTATAAACCCGGGTGGGATTCTGCAGAAGTTATTAGCCACGGGTAAATTCTCAATGGAGCTCTCTTCTGAGGTCTATAAAAAAGATTGGAAATTTGATGAGCAAGGCCTCCCCAAAAATCTACTCAAAAGGTAGGTATGTGGTACAAATAACTCTTCTTCAACACAAGCGCACACAATCAACAGTCAATTTTCTGCAACAGTGGAGTTACATTTAGGGCCCGTTTGGCACGGTAGAATTTAGTAAAAATCACTGAAATTTTCTGAAATTCTTTATTATACTTTTACACTTTTTTACCCTCTCAAACTTCAAAAAAAAAGTTCAATATCTTTAAAAAAAAATTACGTAATTGGAATTCCGTGAATCAAATTGGCAAAATTTTTTTTAGAATGTTAACACGAATTACTAAGCTATCGAATGACACTCATTTTGCCTATTTTTTGTATACCGTTCCGACGGAAAACACCAACCTGTTCCAATAGTTTTACACTGGCCAAATCCATCCTGACATGAATAGGGAACTGTTCCTACAGTTTCCCAACTGCTCCATGCCGTCCAAAAGAAACAAATCGAACCGTCCTGACGGTCTACCAGAAAATTAGATTTCTGATGTATATATTTTGGATGAACCCACAAACAGAGAATAGAAAACCAAAATATGATCGATTTCTCAACACACGGCAACAAAGAAAATAATTGTAAAACAGTCCTAAAACACATTCTCAACCATTTACGACGTGTTTGGAAAGAGGAGAGAAAGCTCCACACCTGTGAATCCACCATAATCATAGGAACTCCAAACGAAGGGAAACCAACAAAAAAAATGTAATTGGAAGGAGAGAAGAAGAAGTACCTTTCGATTCGAGCACAAGTAGAATAAACAGAGAAGTGAGTATATTCGATATTGGATCTTTGTCAAGAAAATATCTATCGCAAGCATATTTGCATCTGTTCCGTCCCAAAGGATTTCAAACCGTCGGGACGGTTGTAGTAGTATTCCTCTCTAAATTTTGTGATTTGAGTCATGTACACCAAACACCAAAAAATTACTCAAACCACATTTTTTGCTGTTTTTCATTATTTTTTGCCACGCCAAATAGACCCATATATTAACAAGTAAATATGACTAATTAGTGGAAGATTAGGATCCTCCACATTTTATATTTGGGATAGCAAATAGACCTCTTTATTCCAAGCATGAAACATGGAGAATCTTGATGCAAACTGCTTCTGTGTGTCTACATTGTTTTTAATCAAATGCTTCATGGAACAAAAATTTCAGGGGCATGGCCCTGGAAGAACCAAAGGAGCCTGCTGGGGTTCGACTTCTCTTTGAAGACTATCCCTACGGTGCAGATGGACTAGACATATGGGTTGCCATTAAAAACTGGGTAACTGGCTTCTGCTCACACTTCTACACAGATAATGAGTCTGTCAAGTCTGACAACGAACTGCAAGAATGGTGGGAAGAAATTCGGACTGTAGGTCACGGGGACAAGCGGGATGAGAAATGGTGGTACCAGATGACAACTCTTGATGACCTAACACAGGCTCTCACAACTCTCATATGGACCGCATCAGCTTTACATGCTGCAGTGAACTTTGGGCAATATACATATGCCGGTTACCCTCCCAAGCGTCCTACACTGTGTAGAAATTTCATTCCAAATGAAGGGACACAAGAGTATCAGAAGTTTCTGGGAAATCCTGACAAATATTATTTTCAAATGTTGCCTGAAAGATTCGAGATGAAACTTAGTGCAGCCCTGGCACAGGTCCTCTCCCAGCACTCTTCAGAAGAAGTGTACCTGGGTCAAGGATCACCGGAGGAATGGACAGACAATAAAGAGATTCAAAACATGTTTACCAAGTTTGGTAAGGAACTTCGAGAGGTGGAGAAAAGAATCTCAAAAAGGAATAGAAATCCTAATCTTAAGAACAGAGGAGGCCCAGCCAGGACAATGTACACACTTCTGCAACCTGATACATCGAATGATGGATTTAAAGGAGGACTCACTGGAAAGGGGGTACCTAATAGTATATCAATTTAACATACTATGTTCATTCTGTAATGTACCTAATTTCAATGAGCATATGAAATAAATTCTCATTCATTCCCCTCCGATATTGGCCTGTCCATCTATTTAAATCTGGATTGTTTAGGTATCACCAAAAATTATATTATAAATTTGATTTGAACTGGTTGATATGCAGTGCCAAACTGCGTGCTTTATAGATAAATTAGAGACTAGAAACAAAATACTCTACAAGGCAAAAGGTTGTGGATAGATAACCAACAAGCTCAGTTGAGTACAATAATGCATGGAAATTGCTGTTTCAACCAAACATAATTTAGCATTCCGCCATATTCATGGTTGTTAGCTTATAAAATAGAAAATGAAAAGATATTACCGCGACTCCTCTTTCTCTTACAAAGAGAGACAATTAGATACCTTCATATCGTTTCTCCCAACAACCAACGGCTATAAAAGTCAAACGCTTCACATGGTTTGTACTCTGGGACGGTATGTCCAGATCCCTGCACCATAACGAAAAATTAAATGCAGAACGGTGACAAAAAAAATCAAACATTTGTGACAGAAGCCTGATGTGTTTAAGAGAGACAACACAGATGGTACCTTTATGGTGAGAAAAGTGAGATTGTTCTCATATCCTTGTAGGTATCTACAATGAGTAAGAGAATAGTTAGGGGTGCATTGTACAGTCTCATTTAACTTCTAGACACCAAATTGTTTAAGACTGCTTCCTAAGAGCAGTGCGTCTACAAATTTCACCATAGTGGCTTGCTCAAAAGAGAAATCTCTACTCACATAGAGGGGAAGTATTCATACCGATACAAAACAAACTAAAGATATAAAACATTGCAGACTTTTCTTTGTTCATGGAGATAAAACAATTTTGTTCCAATAAATTATGATAAAACAATTTTATCTGACTTGGAAACAAAAATACTTGTTACTAAAGCAACAAGAAAGACTCATTTCTTATTATTCTTTCTTACTTCTTATTTAACTTTTTAACCATTTTACTAGCATAAAAAATGGATTTGATGCATTTAAAAGGTTAAGGAAAGGTACCTACGTTTTAACAAAGTTCTTCACAGTTAACAATTATTTCGATTATAGTGGCACTTAAGGTTTACCAAGGTTTTTCCCAGTTGACAATTATTTTGATTATAGTGACACTTCTTGCTAACAATAGCTTTGACATACCCGGCAACTTGTCCTTTGGAAAACCAAGGCCTCCATTCGTCAACAATCTTATATCCAACTGATCTTGTCCACGCTTCACTGCCAGTGTATGGAACACACATGTCATGATCCCCACTGCCAGCATGTAAAAATAAGCATGAATAAATACCAGAGCAGCTTTAGATCATGACTATTAATGCATAATGGACTCAGAAACGCGTGTATTTTCATCTGTCAAGAAAAACTGCAGTTCAAGTTATTGGTTGTGTACTAAATCATAATCATATGATAAAAACTTAGGGGCAATCTAGCACATAGGCTTGCACTGTGACCATAATTTTCCCAAGGAAATTGCTATTATACCAGAATACTCTACGAAAAAGAGACCAGAATGATTTGTGGTAAGTATGAAATAAAGATATATATAATGGATTATTGCTTTCAAAATGATAGTTTCTGGTGTTTTTTTTTTTTTAATGACATAGAATTTTAGTTGTATAGCATTAATCTTTTGCCAATGTTGAGCATTGCAGAACCACTTTGCATATCTGCGTTTCTGTTCAATCTCAAGAATTAGGTTTTGTGATGATTTTTATTGTTTCTGCTGTCAAAACGCTTATTATAGCCCTACATACATGGTTACTAGATACCCATGGAGAAGTGCACAAAATCATTTGTATGCTTCTAGCTGGAATCTTATTAAAAATGGAAGCATATGGGTTTGTTCAGATCAATATGGAATTATAACCTCGTGCACATTCTAAAAGCGATTTCCAATATTTCCAATCAGTAACATGGCTTATCACTAGACTACATATTGTTTTTTTTTTTTTGGGTTTTGATGCATCTCGAAGTGGCATGGATATATAAACATATAAACTGTCTTCCCTGTGTAAGGGATAATACTAATTTTGTTTTTAATTTTCTTCAATCCCAGATTCTCTCCAGAAGAGAGCTATTTGAAGAAGCAGGCCACTACTGTAGATTTCAGAACCAACTACTCAACCCACAGTAACAGCCACTCGTCTGACTCAAGCCGTGACAACCAATCACTTAGTAATTTCATATGCCAACTATTCAACTCAGGATAGAGATTTTACTATTAAATTCTACTTCCTGTTGGGATATCATAATGCAGACTTCAATTTTTAAACCAAAAAAATGCATGCATGTCGCAAGAAATTAACATCATGACACTAATAGCAAACATCTCAAAGGATTCCCAGATTTGTTAGAATTTGTTTCCTTGTATTAGAAAAATGTCCAGATTTTTATGTTCAAATAATGATAAAATCCCCGAGCTAGTTGCCGCGAAGACATTTTCTTATAGGTAATCATAAAGGCATTAGTATCCTCAAAATTTGTATAAAAAGAACATGTGCAAATTCAGGATGGCGGAAGGGCCACCGATCAAAAGATAAAAGTTACTCTAGGGATAACAGGCTGATCTTCCCCAAAAGCTCACATGAACGGGAAGGTTTGGAACCTCAATGTCGGCTCTAAATTAACCATGTCGAATGTACAGATCCTTTGGTTGTAGAAGGTGACATTAAGTTCATATTATATTTGAGAAAAATGCTGTCATCATTCCAAACTTGATTTTTTGCAAAAAATATTTCGAGGCTATTTTAAAAATCACATAAAAACAATAAAGGAATCTATGAATAAATAAACTGGAGGTATCTGAAAAACAAATGCAGCACCAGCAGCAACCTTTCTGGAGGTATTCAATTCACTTGTTTTTAGAAGCATGGTCTCATAATCAAAACTGAAACAAATTTTTATGACTAGAGCAAATTCTTTCTGTAGACTGCAAAGAAAAGAAAAACAATAAAGAAAAATATTCTATATCTTTTAGCTGCATAAGGATCAAATGTTCATTGGGATTGATGGGAATTTGGAAATGACTTAGCTATAGCCTTTTAATTTATTATACATCTAAATGTACAAGAGAATTTCAGTGTAGGGAGAGAACAAATAATTCAGAATGATATGCGTAGAAATATGTATAGAATAGTATATGACTGCTGAAGAGAAGGGAGGTCAAAGGAAAAAAAAAAAAAAAAAATCTCTAATTTAAAGACTCAAACAATTGTAGTCTTCTTTCGCCAAAACGTAGACATCTTAAAGTGTTACCAAAAGAAGAGGGTGAAGAAAATGACATAACAACAACAGAAGTCACTCAAAAATGGCCATTCCAAACACCCACGAAATTGGAAGCATTGGAAGTATCAGGATAGCACCATCAAATAGAAAATTGAAAAACCATAACAGGAATCATGGTGAACCAGACATTTTCCTTCAGAAGTATCATTCTCCCTGCTAGTTAAAATTAAAAAATAAAAATAAAAATATATATCTGAATCCAAAGTCAATCCAACCCAAATGGTTGCAGAATTCCAAATTGTTTCACTCTTCTCTCCAATGGATTTTAACATGCGAGCAAGCAAGCAAACAAACAAAGGATGCAAGACAATAACTACAGCAATTAAAAAAAAAGTTGTAGCTGTAGATTTCTACCTAAATATGAGAGCCCGATATCCCCGGGAAGTGAGATTCTTGTGATACTTGATCATGCTTCCAGCATCATGAGTGAATACAATTCTGTTTGTACATAAATCCCAGTATCCCGCCACACTTACCTAATGTGTAAAAGGATCATAGAGTAATTGTTGTTTTCTTTTCAAAGTTCCTAGAAATTGAAATGACAAAATCTTACTGGATCAGCGTGAATTGCTTTCCGCACTAATTCATTATTGAGCCATTTAGTTGCAACTTCATCATCCTGCAGGGTGAATTACAACAGTGACAAAATAGTTATAATTAATCCCAAGAAGCTGGCCAAGAATAATAAGAGATGAACAAACAATCCGTTATATAGTAACAATAGGAGAATGACGTTTGTGTAGTGAATGCCAAGAGAACAGCCAGACAAAAAAAGCCAGACTGATAGCTTGGTATAGAATGTGAAAATTCTGTACATGCTAGATGATCCAATCACCAAATAATTGCAAACACAAAGCATGAAACCAAAGCAAATGGTTGCCTAATCAACTGATACTACCAGTGAGTTCTGACAGATGCCTTACCTCCTGAATCCAAGTTAGTATGATCTAGTTTGCGACCTTTCCATATGAATTTAATAATCCAGCTACTTCAGCTATGTAGACATTTTCATTGAATCCATAACATCTATCGTATTTTAATATTAGCGAGGGTGAATATGGTACAAATATGGTCATATATTAAAATTTAACACTTAGTTTAAGCCTTACGTTTATCATATGGTACTCAAGAAGGATTGACTTATGTAGTTTCTCAAAACCTAATATGAAAAAAGGAAAGCACATGATGAAACATCTAGAATCAGATTTTTGTAGATTTTATTGCCAGAATCTTCTAGTAGGTTGTGGATTTTTGGCATTAAATAAGGAGTTCAAAAGTCACTCCAATGTATTAAATGGGAAGTCTACAAGTCAGTCCAAAACATTAAATATTTTGAATGTTCTAGAGCTGCAGGTTGCCTATTATAAATAGGGAA
Source organism: Sideroxylon spinosum (assembly GCA_003260245.2). Lineage (NCBI taxonomy): Eukaryota > Viridiplantae > Streptophyta > Magnoliopsida > Ericales > Sapotaceae > Sideroxylon > Sideroxylon spinosum. The sequence goes on from QLOD02000009.1 coordinate 6,971,746, forward strand.
TAGTTGTAAGCATTTGAAAAAAATGAAAAGTTAATCTGAGTTTACCCTTGGTTTATTTCCAACATCCAGCTTGCTTTCTATTTGGTACAGATTTTCTGATTTTCAGATCTGTCCAAAGGAGCTGGACTCCTCCTACACCTTCACTTCTTCATCCTTACTTACTTCACATTCACTCCATTCCATTACCTACCAAAATCCAGATTTCCCTAGGCCTGTTGTTCAACCAAAACAAAGGTCCACTTTGCACTAGTTCAATTCACATTTTCTGGGCTGCATCAGTCCATTAAATTTGAATTTTCTTGGAGCTGCATCAGCACAGGTAGTAGAGTTGAGGACAAATGTTCCACAAAGATGACAGAAGGTAGATTTAAAACTTTTTAGAAATGTTGATAATCAACTACTGCAATGAGGCAAATGCTGCAGAAATGTTCCCTTTTTTTCTTAATAAGAGTTGATGATTTGAATGCCCCTTTTTTGAGCAAAGCAAAGCTACTGGAAATCCGCTGAATAAAAGATCAGAAGAACTTACAGTACATGGGACATTATTACTGTCACGAAGTTGTGGCCAAGTTGGGACAATTCCATCTTTTACTGGAGCTCTAAGAGGCCATGCACGGCCAAACATTCTTTTCCTTATAGGAAGGGGTCTTTCGGTCTCACCCAATTTTCTGAAGCTGGATGGCAAATTAATATTACCAGTTGTGGTCTGCAAAGGATTTGGCTCATGATAGCATGGTTCTAGAATGTTATAAATGTTTAGGTCTGCAATGTTCTGCATTTAGACAGTACAAAAGTAAGCTAAAAACAAAAAAAAAAAAAAAAGAAAATGCATTATATAAGCCTTGTAAGAAATTTACAAAACAGATGTTACTTTGTCAACTTTTGCAAGCTTGTTCTCACAATTGTCACTTGCTGGATTATTGTAGTTTCCTTGGCACTCAGTAGTAACTTCCTGCAGTTTGCAACATGGTAATGAAAAATAACACTGAGAAACTATAAATTTCCGGTCAGATACTTCAAATTTGCGCAAACTTTATTAGTTAATTGTATACCGACCCCATTTAGTTGGGAAAGGCTAAGTTGAGTTGAATTAGTTGATTATAGAGAACTTGTTTTCCTGGTGAAAATATACAATTCCTTGTGTCCATGCTGGTTTTGTATAAGTGGTAGGCAGATCTTCAAACCAAAAATGCTGAGTACACTCTTCTCTATATTTTCTTTTCGGTAGCAGTTAATTCTTCTCTGCGTTTATCCTAAACAAGAATAGAAGGGGGGGGGGGGTGGAACCACACAGTACATGGTTTAGCTTGTTAAATCAAATCTCAAATCATCTTTAGGCTTAGTTTGGTAACACACAAAAAAGCTTGGTTTATTTTCCAGACTACTTTTTCGTTTTACACCTATACATGGATTTTTCTATTTTTAACTCTCTTTTTTTCTTTTTATATATATATATATATATATTTTTTTTTTTTTTTGAAATGTGACTATCATGCCTAAAAACCACTAAAAGGAAAAAGAAGATTTAAATTTTGTTAAGTCATATGAGTCGAAAAAATAGCCAAAAAAAACACTTCTTTGATTTGTCAAAATAAGCCTTAGTCTTTCTCTATGTTTTCTATAGGTTGGCTGATACTATTTCTCGCCAAGAGTGACATCAATCATTAGCACGAAAAACGAACTCAACTATATATGAGGCAGTTAACGATGAAAAATAAGTGCCCAAAACAAATTTAAAGTATATTTACAAAATTCAGTCAAACATTCAAACTTTCAATCAATTTTAAAACCCTGGAATGTAATGTAACCTCACGCAATACTTCAACCATGCATACTTTTAATGCATATCTAGGTAGAAAGTAGAATGAATATTGACGATTAGAGTATAAAGCTCCACCACCTCAAATAGTTCATCTGAGATGAGGCCCATCCCATGTGCAAATGGAACAAGTGCATTGCCATCAAATTCCTCATCTGCAACTCCATTTCCCACCATATAACCCTGAATGCAGTCATATAATTTATCAGCAAGAAATTAAACTTTTGAACAGTGCTTTGGTAAAGATATAGAAACAGGATACCTTAAAGTTGAGAATAGGCCTTACACCAGCATCAATACCTGTGAAAGACGGAGACTAAAATAAAAATGAAACCCAAGACCCTCAACTCGAACTCACAACACGCAATCCAGAGATCGGGAGAAATACCTTTCACTACTTCATTGGCCAGAGTAGGCACATATACTCCAGCATATGACTCTCCAGAAATAAAAAATGGATTGGAGAGGAATTCTGGGTACAACTCGAACCACTAGTTACACAGAAACAATTAAACATGAACGCTTCAATGTATTAGAAACTACCCATATGTACAATCAACTTAAGCAGCCCTTCTAGTGGTTTTTATCGTATTTCAAATAATACCTTGAGGAGAAAGCTATGTGTATCGGAAGCAGTTTTTAGGTCTCCAGTAATGTAATCGGATTTATTGTTTGAGTATGATAACCCCACACCAGAAGGAGAGTCCAAATATATTATATTGGAAACCTGAGAGGCAAAGTTCATCAATTGAGAAATTGACTTAAGAATGGTCAAATAACCAGTATCCAAATTTAAAATCAAAAGCAGCATTCAAAACAAGTCATAACCTTGGACCAGCTGTATGGATTAAGATGCAGTTTGGGCAGGCCTCCATTTGTATTTCCCATTTCAAAATTGAAAGGTCCTGCATAATATTATTGAAATCCTTTTTTACAAATTACTGAAATTGAGTGAGATAAAGCCAACAGTTTTCCAAAAAGTAAGTAAATTCGAAAAAAAAATAATAGTTGAGGTTACATCAGACAAACATTTGCCTAAAATTCCCTATATCAAATAGACAGAAATTGTCTCAACTAAGATAGTTATGAAAACACTCAATAAGATGCATTTTAATTACGAAAGCTGCCATTGCCACATCGTTCTTATAGCTTTCTCTATCAGTTTATTACAGTAGAATAACATTTTCCAAAACCAAAATAGAGCTATTTTACATTCTCGAAGAATGTCATAAGATCTGGATCCACAAACTGGTTATTTGAAACTCAGAAAGAATCACCGACCGTAGAAACAAAATAGAGTCAATTATCTGTTTGAAAGAACACCGCACAACATTTCCATTTAATCTTAGGATTCAGGGACATCAGGCTTGCAAGCCGTTGGATCAAAATCGGACGACTCACGACAAAAGTAAATTTAAAAATTTTAAGCAGAAATTTTTAAACTTAATTTTATTAGCCCTATCGGACTTGTGCCGTTAGATCAAAAGCGGATAGTTCGCAACAAAAGTAAGTTTAAAATTTTATGCAGGAATTTTTAAACTTACTTCATTATGAGCCATCCGATTTTGATCCAACGGCACAAGCCCAAGGTCTAACATCTCTCCTCTTTCTTCATCAGGTGCTTAAAATGTGCCCCAGGCTAAAATCAGCTAAGCATTCATTTAGTTCAAAACGAAGAATCCAACTAGTTTCAGTGATTCACAAGATTAACTAGAGCTTCGATCACGTCTTTCAAAAATTCAAAAGAGGGGTGTGTGCGTGTGTCTCTATGTTTGTGTGTGCGTGTGTGTGTGTGTGTGTGTGTTTATAGCATGGAAAAGTGCAGTAAAGCAACAAATTGATCTCCAGAGTGTTCAAAATTCATGGCACCAAGAAAAGAGAAAAGAAACTTTACATAATCAGAACAGTAATTTTTAAGGATGTAAAATGATTCTTGATTGAATTGATACCGTGCTCGTAGACAAATCCATCAAAGCTTGAGCATCCAGGGCCGCCATTAAGCCAGAGAACCACCGGATCATTTGAGGGATTACCATGTGAGAGGACGAAGTAATAGAACAGCTTCTTCCCATGATTTTCATCTAAAGTCACATACCTGTAAAGCCCCAAGAAGAAATTCAATAAAAAGAGAAGATGCAGTAACAGAAAACGAAAAAAAAAATAAATACCCAGAATAGTGCTTGGATGGAAGAGTGCCATCGAACCCAGGAATCTGTGTGACCAGTGCACTTTCAGGAGCTGATTCTGTGAACCCAATACTTAGAATAGTGTAAATTAGGAGTGCCTTGAATAAAGTCGTAATCTTGGCCTTAGACGTGGCCATGGCTTCAGGTCTTTCAAGAGGAGAGAGAGAGAGAGAGGGGGGGCTTGGCCTGTTATCTTAATGAAGCGCCACTGATGATGGCTTGGCTATATAGTGTTTGGGAGGAATCTGCACTTTTTTTGTCTGCTTGCTTGCTTGCAAGGGAAGAGAACAGAGCAATTTGCCAAAGTACTCCAACGGACTTTTAGACCACTAAAAATGATGAAGTCAAAAATTGAAGGTGGAATGGGTAAAGTTGACGGCACATCCGCGGAACTGCATTGCAACAATCCAATCATGTGATGACAGGTGTTAAAAAAGGTATATTATAATCGAGTTGAAATACACAAAATATTAATATGATTTTTAAAAGGTTAGAAGTGTTTGTATTCCTTCCTTAATTTCTCCCGTTATGCTTTAAAAAGTGTATTTATTTTTTTATTTTTTGAAATTACACATACTATTTTTAGTCATAAATCTACTAATTTTTAAACTTTTGGTATTTAGCGATGCATCAAATTTCTTTTCTATTTGATGATAGTAATTTGTTCAGGTCAAAAGTTATTAAAATTTTTATTAAAATATAAAAGATTATCAAAAATTACAAAAAAGTGTCAAAAGAGTTAACGAAAATTACTACTTATCTTACTAAATATACAAAAAAATTTACCAACACCTTTTAAGAAAGAAAAAAAGCCAAAATTACTAAAAATTAAGGTGATATTTGGTTTATTTTTTTATTTTCTGTTTTCTGTTTTCGTTTTATTTGTTAAAAGTCTCAAAGTAAGGAAACAGGAAATATTCTATTTTCTTTATTTTGAGATTTTTCTCGTTTTAAATTGGAAATGCTCAAAATGATTTTTTATCATTTTTCATTTCAGGTGTAAACTCATTTTTTATTTTCTAAAATAAAATTTGAAAACATAAGTGATCAAATGCATTTGAACCGTTTTCCTTATTTTCAAAAGTGTAAAATTAAAAATAAATTAAAAACAAAAAATAAAAAATAAAAAATAGAAAAACAAACCAAATAAAACTTAAATTTTCAAACGATTCCTTACTCTTCATATTTTATTACCAAATTCCAGCGTGCAAGTGTGGGCAATTTTTTTCCAAAATCACATGGGTGCTTTTTTTTTTTTAATTTTCATCAAATCTTAAAAGATAGTTAACGTAATTTGTAAAAAAAAAGTATGCTAAGATTTCTGAGCTCGTTCTCTTCTATATTTTCTACACTTTTCTTTTTTTTCTTTTTCTCCA
>QLOD02000009.1:7546331-7556898 GCA_003260245.2 Sideroxylon spinosum
AAAATTTGATCCATCTGTTAGGCATATACTTATAATCGACAAAATTAGGGAAGAAAATAATGATTTTAAATTTGTATTTTTAGATGTTTAGTTAAAATGTTAAAATTAGAGGTTTGAAAGTTTTTTTTTAGAAAGCCTCTAATACTTGAGAAGGTCGAAAATATTTTAAGGAAAATTTTCTAATATTTATGGAAATTAGAAAATTTCCTAACAACTTTTGGAAACAGAAATCTATACAATCATACATTATGATTAGATCGCTTAAATACTCTATAAATAGAGGCTTCTCTTAGGTCTTGAAACATATCGAGAGAGAAAAAAAACAAATTTTTTATGAGCTTATAATTGAAATATCAAGTTTCTTATGTATGGATTTAAAAAAAAAACGTGAGTGTAGTTTTCGTTAAGTAAAAATAAAAATTCTTCTTCATATATTAAAAAAAGATGCCCATTGATATAGGTGTGACAAGGTTGCAAAAATAGATTATATATGTTACTATGGTTCTCTTTATAATCGTTTGTACATAATAAAATTTTTAATTCTCGTGACTTAAGGTTTTTTTTTTTTTACTTGCGAAATGTTTTTCTCGTAAAATCTTGTGTATTCAATTTTTTTTTATTTCTCTATATTTTGAGACTATGTTTGGTTGTTTGATAATCTTTAATTAACAAGTGCCAAATTTCACCATTCAACCATTGGGGGCAACTTTCCAATTAATCACCTTTCCAGAAAAAAAAAACAAAAGAAGGATAAAAAACTTTCCAATTAAAATTCTCCACTGAGCTGAAAGGCCAAGATTCCACTTGCTTAGGTTCTTAATTCTCTCAACCAATAAGATTCCCATCAAGGAAGAAGTTTCCATTCTCCTACCCACATTAAATAATGCCAAATTCACGCAAGTCATCGCTATAAATACTATTCTAAATCGTTTTGCTCTAGCTTACGTGCGATCTCTCTGTGCCCCTCTCTCAGATTCCGGGAGGTACTTCTCTCCTCGCCGGAGTATTAGCTGTCTATCTGCGTGAAACCTGACAAGACGACGACGAAAAACAGTGAAATGAACGATCAAGCCGGAGGAGGAGATGGACCAAGAGTTCCGAAGCTACCGGTTCCGGGAAAGAGAAACATACTCGTTACCAGCGCTTTGCCTTACGTCAACAACGTCCCTCATCTCGGCAACATCATTGGCAGTAATTTCTCTCTCCCTCCCCCCTTTCTACACTTATTCACAGATTTCCTTTTACTTTCTCGGTCCCACGCTCTGGTTGGTTGGCAAGAAAAAAAAAAAGCCATCCTATGGACAAAGTCAGCATCTTAGAAATTAAAAACTTATCATTATCTCGGGAGAAGGTTGACAAGATTCAGCATTGGTGCGAGTGCGGAGCTTCTTTGAATGAATACTATAATTCTCCTGGCCTTTTTTTTTTTTCGATTTTCTGGGCATCCAATCGGGGATTAATATTTTATTTGAATCAGCTTTTCTGGAGTAAATTTATTCGTCTATCCGTTATGCTGACTCCATATTTGATGCTTTTGGTTAATAGATTGTTGAGAAAAAAAATATATGTCAGGGAGATTCTTTTATTCCCATGTTTAGGGAAAATTTGAGTCCATTTTTTGGTTTTGGTTAACTTAAAATCTACAATTTTTTTTTTTGTTTTCTCTCCATCTACATGGTCTCAAGGTGTTCTAAGTGCGGATGTATTTGCTCGCTATTGCCGCCTTCAGGGCTACAATGTCTTATACATATGTGGGACTGATGAGTATGGGACAGCAACAGAGACAAAAGCCATGGAGGAGAACTGCACTCCTCAGCAGATATGTGACAAGTAAGTTCTTCATATCGTTATTTTTATTTTTATTTTTGCTGTCAATGTTGCGTTTGCGAACGAATGCAAGTCTTTTAGCAGATAAGGACTTATGCTTCTCTGTGTATTAACTACAAATTTTTGGAGTTAACCTGCATTTGTGCTAAGTTTGAATTCCTGACCTTATTTTGTAGATACCATGCCATACATAAAGAAGTATATGAATGGTTCAATATCAGTTTTGATGAATTTGGACGAACATCAACTCCCCAGCAAACTGAAGTTTGCCAAGATATTTTCAAGAAGTTGTTAGAAAATAAATGGCTTTCTGAAAATACAATGCAGCAGGTACATATTCGTTTGAGGTTTATAACTTCTCTTCTCAAAAGCATTTGCAGCACAATTTGCCTTTTGGTTTTGATTTCTAACCGTGCATTAACTTAAATGTTAACAAGCAGCTTTATTGCAATGCTTGTGAGCGTTTCTTAGCTGATCGGTTTGTGGAGGGCACCTGCCCAACACTAGATTGTAATTATGATTCTGCACGTGGGGACCAATGTGAAAAATGTGGGAAGTTGTTGAATCCAACAGATTTGAAAGATCCTAGATGCAAGGTACATAAATCCTTTCAAATGTCAATATTATATCACTATCCCCTTATGATTTCTTTAGGAAATTTGATTCAACAATTTAACTATAGCTATTTTCTCCCATCTGCAATTGGAATATAAAGATATTCAGATTCTTAAGTGTAATAATAGCATTTTGTATAGGTATGTCAATCAACTCCACAAATCCGTGATACGGCACATTTGTTTCTAGAGCTCCCACTGCTGAAGGATAAATTGGAAGAGTATATCAACAATATGTCAGTTGCTGGATCTTGGAGCCAGAATGCCATTCAAGCAACATATGCATGGCTTAAAGAAGGATTGAAGCCCCGCTGTATTACAAGAGATCTCAAATGGGGGGTACCTGTTCCACATGAAAAATTCAAGGATAAGGTAGGATAAGATGTGAATTGAACCACTGAATATCTTTCTCTTGTTATTGCCTACTTGTGCAGGTTCATTCACCATATTATGAATCCTTGATATTCACAAATTGATTTTTTCTCTAACATGATTAGGTTTTCTATGTTTGGTTTGATGCGCCCATTGGATATGTGTCAATTACTTCATGCCATACACCTGAGTGGGAGAAGTGGTGGAAGGACCCTGAAAATGTTGAGCTATATCAGTTCATGGGCAAGGACAATGTTCCATTCCACACTGTAAAATTTCTCATCTCCTGTATTTTTTTTATGCCTAGGAGTGCAAATTTGGTGTTTTTAATGTTGCTGTGTTGGTACTGGGTTCAACACTTACATATATACAGTCTTTAAAAGTTTTATTGATGATTGTCTTTTAGTTAAAGAACTGGAATTTAAGAGGTCTGATCAACCAAAAGTTACTTGAGATGAACTTTTTGCCGGCACATTAGAGGCACAAAAATGAAGTATTTACACAACTCTAGTTAACTAATTGTGCCTACAGATGACAAATAAAACATATCATATGCATAGCCTGCACGGCAATGGTGCTAAAGAACCAAGGCCTCTTACAGAGAGTCAGGGTTGTCAATTTGACATTTTTCAGTAGCATATCTCAAGAGTATCTGCTCTTACATTTGTTGTTTTATAGTCAATGTCAACTCCTCATTTTTTATTTGTTTGCATTGATTATATTTTTTGGTCTTTTTGCATCTGAAATTTCTATGGTCTAAAGGAATATGAATCAAAGTTGCTAAGCTTCATTTAAGTGTAGTTTTCCTTCAAGTTTTCATTCAAATGGAGTGAGGTACAATTCCATTATCTGGATGAGTTTAGGAGGGTGTTAGAGATGGATTTACCTATTTATTATTTGTGTTCATAACTCGAATTAAATTTCATTGTAAATTATTTCTCTAGGTAATGTTTCCTTCTACACTTCTTGGCACGGGAGAAAGTTGGACATTGATGAAAAGCATAAGTGTTACAGAGTATTTGAATTATGAAGGAGGTACATATTTGCACTAGAATTACCTTTAATATCACCATTGAATTTGGCCTTAAGGAAGACTTCTTTTATTGATTTTCATTTTCAATATATTACAATATTTTGATTCTGAAAACCATTGACTCAAACAAAAGGAAAATGAAAAAACTGCTGACTCAAATGAAAAAGAAAAAAGAGGATTGATATCCCCTTGCCAATGCAGGAAAGTTCTCCAAGAGTAAAGGCGTAGGAGTTTTTGGCAATGATGCAAAACACACAAACATTCCTCCTGAAGTGTGGAGATATTACTTGCTAACCAACAGGCCTGAGGTGAATCTGTTCATTAATATTTGCATGGTCAGCCACAGCTGTTTTCTGCTTGCCAATTATGACAAGTTTATCTGAATTAGGTATCAGACACATTGTTTGCTTGGGTGGATTTGCAAGCAAAACTAAATACTGAACTGTTGAATAATTTGGGCAATTTCATCAATCGAGTCCTGAGTTTCATTGTCAAACCTCCAGGTCAGTCTCCTCCTTTCATCAAGTTCCTGATGACAAAATTTGTTCTGAAAGTTTTGATTTTCACTCTGGAATTCTGTTGAGCTCCAGCTGGGAATGTTGCTCTCTCTCTCTCTCTCTCTCTCTCTTAATTTTATTTTGATTTTCTTTTCTATCTTTTTCATTCTTTGTTCTCTGTGATATTACAGCTTTAGAAGCCATGATCATGATGTAAATTTGGATGATTGTGAATCTAGCATTCATAAGTCTAGGGTCATGTCTGGGATGCCTAATGGTGACAAATATAGGCATGATGACACTTAGTTTCTGTTCCAACAATGCCTAATTTTGTCAGTCTCTCCCTCTCTCTCAGTGGTATTAAAGCTTTAGATTTTTGAAAAATCAGTATACTTGCACATAACTCATTAGGTACAACACGAGTCTGGATTCCTTTGCTTAATGAGTGACCGACAAACAATGTTGTGCTTTATGCATATAAATCCTATGGTGTTTTTTATTCATTTGTAGCCTTCAATTAATGATTAAGGTTCCTAGTTTATAAGGTTATTTTCCAAAAATGAATATTTGTGCCACTTAAATTTGCATGATGAACAGGTATGGGCAGGCTTGAATTATACGTCCTGAATTTTTATTCAATGCTGAAAGAACCGTCACCATATATTTGTCAAGTTTTAACAATTTAAAAAGCTTTATCCCTTGAAGTAGTGGTGATAGAACCATCACAAGTAAAACGTACAAATATTAGAGATTTCATCTTGGAACTGCTTACACATCAAATGCAAGTTTGGTGAAATTCCAAACGCAGATTAGTAGCAAGATTTTTTTCTATTATCATGCATCTAAAATATTAAAACCACTAGAACAAGGCCATTACACACTAGCTTCATCCAAATGCGATGTCCTTGGAGTGATGGAATGGATAAGTTGCGCTTTGCCTTTATTCATTTGGAGTGTTCTCTATCAATCTTAGACCTTCTTTCTCATCACATGTAGAACGTGAGCTGCTCCATTCTAAATTCATGTTGGATGTACAACACCTTTCCACTTGAATCTCAGTTTGCGCTAGTAGTTTTCGTGTCGGTGGTCAGTATTTAATGATGATAGCTGTTGTATCTTCGGGATTTTTGTATGTAGGTTTTCATTCTGAGTGATCCTCAAAGTGTTGACAACTGGCATACTCTTTCAAATTTCATGCAAAAACTTAAATCTTACCACCCACCTCTGTGTAATTACATTCTTTGGAACTTTTATTGGTAATTCCTTTCTGCAGGACTGGGTTATGGATCTATCATTCCCGATACTCCAGGTGCAGATTCACATCCCCTGACAAATACATTGGCTGAGAAAGTTAGTAAATATGTGCAACAATATGTGGAAGCAATGGAGAAGGTTTCTAATTTTAATATCTTTTCAGTTTAACCTCACAATCCAATAGCTTAATTCTTGGAATGGCATTTACTAGGAGGAAATGTTTGTTTCCGATGTGATACAGGTAAAACTGAAGCAAGGACTAAGAATTGCAATGAGCATCTCTGGTGAGGGCAACGCATATCTGCAAGTAAGACTGTAAATTTTATTACAAACTTCAAGATCTCTGAGCCCGTTCTACCAATTTTTTTTAATCTTATTTTTAACTTTGCTATTAGGATAGCAAATTTTGGAAGCTTTTCAAGGAAGATAAAGCTTCCTGCTCCATAGTGATCAGAACTTCAGCAGGGTTGGTTTATCTACTTGCATGTTTGTTGGAGCCTTTCATGCCATCATTTTCTCTCGAGGTATGTATGGGACTGTCCTTTGTATGTTTATCAGGAAAAAAGATACTTCCACGTTGTATTTAAGGCCGCGTTTGGAGCTCAAAAAACCCCAAAAAATCTCTACAAATCTTTATAAAACTTTTCCCACCTCAAACTATATAAATATTTATAAATCTTTATAAATTTATATATCTCTATAAATCCTAACAAATCTCTACAAATTCCAATAAGATTCTATAAATTTCAAAACGTTATGACACAAAAAGAAAAAAACGTTTGCCTGAATCGGTTCAAATGAACAAAAATCCGTTCGAATAAAACCGTTAATCTCTAATTTTTTTCCAATTTGTGATTTACACTCCAAATATCAAAAAATAACTCAAACCACATTTTATTCTAATTTTTTGAGCTCCAAACGGCCTCTAAGAAACTCTCAATAATTTTGCCACCTCTGACTGGTTTTGATGCCGATCTAGGTACTAAAGCAGTTAAATTTACCCTCTGAAACACTACTTTTGCTCTGCGATGAAAATGGAGATTGTGAAAAAGCAAGAAAACTTTGGGAGTTATTACCTGCTGGTCACAGCATTGGTACTCCTTACCCGTTGTTCAAAGAATTGGTATGTATATATCATTTTATAATTAACACAAGCTCTCTCTCTCTCTCTCTCTCTCTAAATGTAGATGAACTGATTGGTTAGCCAAGAACTTGTGTGAACTTCTGGCCTGTTGTTATGCAGAAAGATGAAGATGTCATCCTTCTAAAGGAGAAGTTCGCTGGAGGTCAGGCTGATAGGAAGTGGTCATGAGGTCTGACAACACGCATGCTATAAAAGGAGTCTTGGTTATTTCAGACTAGCAGAATAAAAGGACAGCAAAATGTAGCGGATTAGAATCTCATGCTTAATCTATTCTATTTTTGTTTCTTATTATTCGGGAAGGGAATGAACTTTTTAGAAATGGAACAGGAGGTGAAGCCTCTTTCCTATACACACGTTGAAGAATTGTCATGAACAGAGTAATAGTTTTGAATGAAAAAACTTATCAATTTTTTGCCTTCACTACCATCTGTAGTCGTTCTCCCATGGCGCACATGTGCTGAGAAAACAGCGCACGTGTACAGCGAGACAACACACTGATCAAGTTATTTTATTATTTTTATAATTAATTAAATAAAAATAAAATTTTTAATAAATATAAATAGAATAATTTTTAATATTTCTTAACTTCATGGCTTTTTCTCTCTACTTCTTAACTAACTAATTTTAAGTTAAATGCTCCAATAATTGTTATGTAACTATCATAGTTTAATCGATTCACCAACATAATTTCATCAAAGAAATAACATTTGAGTCTACTGTTAAAAACATATGGTTGAAAAACATAACCATATATTCAACATTCAAGGTACATGAAAGGCTAAGATTATGGAAAATTGTTCTGCTTCTTTCTTTTATATCAAGCTTCCAGAGTAACCTTCTCACACAAATAATTTGCATGTACTTGTGTGGCAAAATCTCAGCCCTCCATTTATTTCTAGAACATGCTTGGTCTCAACATCATATTAAGATATAACCCATACTCCTTTTTACTCTTTGCCTTTCTTAACTTAAATTATCATACCTTGTTCTCTAATTAAAATATAGCTCAGATTAAATAAATTAATTCAATATCCTTGAAAACAAAAATGCTAATAATGCAGCATATGAGAAAAAAAAAAAAAAAAAAAGCCTGATATACAATGAGATGAACCAGAAAATTTGAACTCTTCTCCCAATCTTCTTTCATTCCCCCCCTCTCTCTCTTTCAATTCTCTTGGGTTTTAACAACTGATATGAGTTATATTAAATAGAGGGGTTAAGGGTTTACAAATTGGTTAAACATTTGACCCAAGTCACTGACAGTAATAGAGTGTTTGATTAACAACAAGTTGATCAAAAATTACAGTAAAAGTACAAAAATTTGATGTGAAAGTGATATATGACAACATTTAATTAGAAGAAATTACAAAAATTTAATGAATTTTGTTTTTTTGTTAGTCAAACAGATCCTAAATAATTTAACTTTGAAACTATGACACTTCAAAGGCTTAAAACAATTTCAATTTAAACTTTCAGCATTTTTAGGTGTTTGGTTACTTATGAATTTCGTAAAATATTTTACTTGATTTTATAAAAAATAATTTACCTATTCAAAATTTATAAATTGTTTTACAAGCAACTAGACGTGAGTTGGAACAAACAAAAAACCTTAAGTTAATTTCTCGGTTAAAAGATACTTGAGTTTAATTATTCATCAATTCAAATCACAAGTTGAAAATCAAGATTATATAGTATCTAAAAAATACATTTAAGATTGTAGCCAAACATATTTTGAATGAATTCCCAATTTTTTTTTTTTTTTTTTTTTTTTTTTTTTTTTTGTGTGTGTAAAATATTTTATGTTGAAGTAAACGGAATCTAAATCCCAAATTGAGTAAGGTTCCAACAATTTAATAGATTTAAGATAATTCCAAAATAATCAACTGAATCAAATCGTAAAATTTTTAAAAATTAAATAAATGGCTAAATCCCAAATTGAGTAAGGTTCCAACAATTTAATAGGTTTAAGATAATTTCAAAATAATCAACTGAATCAAATCGTTAAATTTTTAAAAATTAAATAAATGGCTTATTACATTGAGAGAGAATTTTAAATAACTGGCTTATTACATTGAGAGAGAATTTTTTTTCCACCGGTGGAAGAGAGAGAGAGAGAGAGAAGAAGCAAAGCGTGATCAGATTATTTCGGATCAAAGACATTTTAAAAAAAAAAAAAAAGGAAAAGAAATAGATGTAATGAGGAAATATAAAAACGCCGTCTGTGGGAATCGAAGCCACGACCACATGGTTAAAAGCCATGCGCTCTACCGGCTGAGCTAAGACGGCCCCCAACCATTTTCAACACAGTAACATAATTAGGCTTATTTTTATTACTCCAGTCAAAGGCCCATCTAAAATGCTCGATTTAATTAGCATGATTAGTTAGCCTAGCGAAAGCTCCAATTTTGCAGCAATGGCAGAAATCTCTGAAGAACCAGAAACTCCAAAATTTGCATCCGATATCCCATCAAAGAACAATTCCGAAGCCCCATCAGAAATCTCCGAACCGTTACCGGACTTCGACCCCAACGCCATGCGAAAGACAAAACCTGGATTGAAGCGCCTCATTCTCTCCGTCTCCGTTCTCCTCTCTTTCCTCTTCGGTACTCTCTCTCTCTCTCTCTATCTATATATATATATTTGTTTTGAGCATGTGAATTTGGATTTGTTGACAGATTCTTTGACAACAGTGTTTCAAATTTTCAATTCCCTTTCACAGGTCTGCCGTTCTTGCTCAAATCCATCGAGATCTACCGCGCACCTCTTCCATTTCGCGACATCGATTCACTCTCCAATGCGGTCGAATCGACTTCATTGCTCTTCCCTTGCCGCTTCCAGGCGGTGTTTGTCGGTTTCGATCGCAAAGACTCCGCCGACTGGAGTTCGGATAAACTAGGGTTTTCGATTCTCGGTCATATGAGGAAGTTCACTGGTGATGATCAGGTTTGTGGTACTTGTGGTAACAATTACACTGTCTCGGTGACGGTTGATTTTGGCACTGAATGTGTTTGCAGTAATGGTTCAGAATATGCTTGCTGGTGGAGGTGTGGAACAATGAGTGAGTTGAAGAAGGATGATGATGAATTTGTTGATGAGTATTTGGAGTCTGCATTGGGAGTTGGTGAGGGGGGTTTGGTAAATGGTGGGAGTGCTTATACTGTTGTAGTGGTACGTAGGGATCAGGAGGTTAGGGCTGTGGTTGGGAAGCATAGGCACGCGTGGATTGTGGGTAGGATTTCGGAGGTGGATGCAGTGGAGAAGATAGCGGAGATTTTTGTTAAGATTTTTGTGAATGGTGGGAAGGAGGAAGGGTTGATTCATGGGGAGTTTATGCCTGTTGGCGCTGATGGGAAGGTTGTTCTTTCTTTCAATTTGTTGAATGCTGATCCAGATGATTGGATTTATGACTGGTATGGAGCTTTGGTATCTCTTTCTTATTTATATGGAGCAAGTGGATATGCAAAAGATTAGCTATTAGTTTGTTTAATGAGTTTATCACTATACGTACATTCTAAAATGACAATTCTATCATTTTAATTCCTCTTTCTATGCAAGTCATTTTCCTGCTACAAAAAATACTAAATGCAGTACTACCTAGCATAACTGGTTTAATTATGGTCTATTTCTTCTGAGGTCCAGCAGTAGTAGTTGCTTCCTGATTTTGATGTAGGGGTATTACTGTGAGAATCTATTTGGGACTTGGGATGGAAAGAAGAGAAAACTCAGGTTCTCGATTCTTATGTTGTTTTTGCAGTACTACCTAGCATAACTGGTTTAATTATGGTCTATTTCTTCTGAGGTCCAGCAGTAGTAGTTGCTTCCTGAT
>QLOD02000009.1:7556998-7568787 GCA_003260245.2 Sideroxylon spinosum
GTATTACTGTGAGAATCTATTTGGGACTTGGGATGGAAAGAAGAGAAAACTCAGGTTCTCGATTCTTATGTTGTTTTGACATCCAAATTGCATGTCCCTAACGTCTTTAGGCTTAATTGGTAAGATTATGACTCACACCTTATGAAACTTAATTCAGTAACTTGTCTTCTGTCCACTTTCACCAACATAAAAGGTTTAATTACTGTGGTATGATAGATGCTGTGGTCATTCAGTTGACTCCTTGTTGCCAGTCCATCCTTCTATATTTCCTAACCCAACCTGTTGAAGAAAATCTTCCTGCCCAGATCTTGATTATGGAACTTCTGCGTCTAGCTCTGTTACTCAGAAAATCTCTCTCCCCCAACCCCCCCCCCCCCAACCAAAAAAAAAAAAAGACTCTTGGAAAGCGCCAAGTTGTGTGTGTTCCCATGTGAAATACAGGCCATACGTGCTTTTCTTAGATAGACAGGACTCTGAAAATATTTACTTGTTTTGTCTATTGATTTGTACCTTAAGAACAGTTAAATCCACAGCTAAGAAGCATCAATATAGATACGGACATAGATACGACAATTTAAAAAAAAAATGAGGATACAGATAGACGGGATACGTCCAAGAAATATAAATTATATATATATTTTTAGCTATATATATGAATAAAACTAATTTAATATATAATTTAATATACAAATATAACAAAATAAAAGTTCTAAAATTTTATAATTTTAAGAATTTCGGCTACTCAAATCTAGATTTATTTCAATCATATATTTGAAGAAAAATGATAAGATAATATGACACTTTATGTGATGTATCCGACACATATATTGGAGTGTCTAAAGAGTATGTGTGTCCGATACGTATCGGATACAGATACGGCACCCGATTTGAAGTGTCCATGCTTCCTAGATCCACAGCCAATTGAGACATAATGTTCTTTCTAGTCATTTGTAGGCTTGTAGGTAGTGCTTCAGCAGTGCGGATAGAAACAAGCATTGCATGCTTTATTTAACTTACTGATCCAACTTGTTTGTGTATTTCTTGTATGATCAGTACACCATAGACTATTACACTGTTTGTCTTTTCCAACACAACTTATATAACATCTGAACTTTTAGTTATCTTTATGAGCTGTCACTTTAAGCTAAAGTTCTGGTTAAAGTTACTTAATCCATATTATCAAATATGATCAGAATTTTCATTGAGATGTTATGATATGCAGGCTGACAAGCCTGACGTGTCAATTTTGCCCTCTTTTATTGCATTTTTCGTCCGTGACAGATGTAAATAGATACGCTTCATTATGATGAATTATATTTGTTCGATAAAGGGGGTGTTTGGAGTTGTATAAAATGATATAAATTTGTAAAAGTTAATGTCTTGTGTTTTGTGCAGTGAGTAGAGTTTTATCTCGTAATTCGTATTTGTAGTGATTTGTAGAGTTTTGTATTTTTTTTTTAACTGACTCCAAACAGACCCAAATTGTTGTCAATAGAAAATGAATTTTTGAAAAGAATACAAAGGAAAAATAAAAGAAATTCAATTGAAATAATAGTCAATTTAAAACAATATTAAAAAATAATGACTTGTGTTGGATTGGCACTACATAGATACAAAAAGAATGTAAATAGAGGAATGAATAAAGAAGCAGTAGAAATACCACGTTTATTCAATCAGTATAAGTGGAATAAAAAAAAACTTGATTTCTTATTTATTATTTTTTAATAACGTTCCAAACACCTCGTTATAAATGTGCATGTTATTTTGTCCATCTATCTAAAACATGCTTGCAACTGCAGGGATTTTCAAAAGATAGATGAGATTCTTTTGGCTCCCGTCATTGATGCTTTGGGACCTGTAGCAAACATAAGTGTGGAAAGTCAGGTACTACATAACTTTTCCATGGGGAAATATAGTGTATATTATATCTGTTTATGATTTGATTTTTTATTGTTCTGCAAGTGCAGGTTTTATACCACACACCAAAGTCCTCATTTTCTTATTGGGACGATGAGCTGGGGAGTTACATTTTTACTACCAAAGATCTGCCTTTCTTTGTATGCTCTCCTTAGCTTCTCATGTATATGCAGAAGAATAGACTACCTGAATGTTTAAAAAATCTTATATGCCTTGAAATTGAATGAAATTATTCTGGAACTTTCATACATATTATCGTCTTCAGCAATTAAGAATTGCTGCCATCCATATATTTATATAAATTTACATAGAATATGCACATTATGTATCTATTCTCTACCATCTGGTTTTAATACTCATCCCAATTTTTGAGTACATGTTTGACCAAAAAGGCCTATCTGTCAAACACACTGAGTGGGCAAACTATATTTTGTGATGCTAACTGAGATGCATGGCATGTAGAGGATATAATGTTATGTCCACTATTTGTCCCTGGAGCAATTGGTTTTCCATTAAACATAAAGTGAAATGTTACCAGTTTCCGATGCCATCTTTCCATACCATATCTTTTATATATATATATAAAGGAAAATGCTTTACAACTAGATTTTTTTTCCTCGAATGATGATGTGTCAATGACATTTGGCTACTAAAAAGGAACTTTAATGGGTTATTTTTTTAGAAGTGATAGGCCCACAAGGTTGCCACATTATTTGGGTAACTTTTCTGGCTATGTAGCACTACTTATAAATACATTACAATTGCTAAATTTACACTTTTTAAGCAGTTAGGGTTTGTTACATTTCTTAAACGCAAGTGTGACCTTTCTGTTGTGGCTAAATATTGTGGCTCATAATTTTCACTAATTTTGTCTAAGTTTAATAGGTGAACTCAAATGAGTGGCATCTGGATACTTCCATTGCAGCTGGTGGACGGTCAAAAATTATGCAAGTTGTGGTGTATATTCTTTATCTCATTATCTCTTGTTGATCTTCTGTTTTCTTCTTTTATTTGGTCATTTTTTCTGATTAATGTGCGGATCAGCTGAAAATTTATGTGGTCTGCAAACAACAATGATCTAATGCTAAGAATTTTTACTCTCTCTCTCTCTCTGCCAGATATATTCCATCTGCAAATGAGTGCCCTCTTCTGTTACAGCTACCTAATGGAGAGATTTCCACCACCAATGGCTTTATATCTCCAGTGAGAGCCTTCATCATTGTCATACATATTTGCTGTCATTGTTCTTGTGAAAATTTCCTAATATAACTGAATTGATAATGACATCTTGCAGATGTGGGGAGGTGTTATTATTTGGAACCCCCCAGGCTGTTCAAGGGATTCAGAAAATTTGGATCCTATCAGACAAAAAATTTCCCTTCAGGTCGGAAGTCCGTCTGTAGATTCCTCAAAGTATTTGCCATTTAGCCCACTGATAAATGAACTTCAATTAGAAACTTGTGAAACCGTACCAGAGGTTTCTTTAATTGCATATATGGTAGATCACATAAATTACTGGTTAGTGGTAACACATTTACAATTTTCACATTATTTGGTAAAAATGAATATTATCTACTCGATTGTGGATTTTTAAAATCACAACTAAGAAAGATGGCTAGCAAACAAGGATGATCCTTGTGATTCTACGACTCTGACGTAATCTTCTGTGGCCCAAGACGGTACAGTAATACGATGAGTGTGTTTCTTACTGTTGATCAGAATTAAGTTTCTTTCAAATTAGCCAAAAACTAGAGTGAACTTCTTCAAAAATTGGAGATGTCCAATTTTGAAATTTAAATTGAATAATTTTCTTTGAGAGAGAGAGGGATTGAACCCAAATATGTAATAAGTGGTTGTGCTATGTGAATTGTTATTCTGCCTACTGTTTCTATTTCTGTCTTTTAAATTAAAAAATTTTCCCCATAATTTCATGGGCTCACACATGCCATAAGGGAGTACGCATTATATATCCAACACCTACTGTAATAGAATGCTGATCCTCAGTTGTGATGGGAGGAAGAAGCGGTTTAAATCTGATAGCAAATAACGGTTTCCTGATTCTATAAGAGGGCCCCCCTTTTCCTCAAAATTATCGTTATTTGAAAATTTGGGTATTAGACTTAAGACAATACACCTTGAAGAATGTTGTATCAAATAATATGTATCTGAATGGTAAGATGTGTCCATTTTTCATTTACCCAACTTTTGGACACACTAGCTTCCAAAAAAAAAAAAAAAAAAAGGAACTTTTGGACGCATTTCAAGTCAACTCCCTGTTTGCTAAAGATTAAGGGTGCCGGCAACATCTAAAGCCATACAGACACTGTGCTTAATACTTGTATTTATGTTTATGTGACAGATGTCTGGGATTCGTTTGATCCAAAGAAGATTAGATGGATGTCTAGTTTTTTTTTTTTTAAATCCAAATTATAATAGATTTTGGTACGGGTAGTGGCTCTTCTATTTATTTATTTATCTTTTGTTGCCATATCACCATTTTTCATAATTTCATGAGTTTATGACTTCAAATTTAACCCCAATTTGTTTTACATCTTTCTTCACTTTGCGTGCTCTCCACAATTGTTGCATGATTATTATTTGTTCTTCTCAATTTGAAAGGATTAGGAGCCTGTGTTGTATTAGTGGTGATAGTTTCTTATCCATATTCACAAGATTGACACGTGCCCAATCTGAAGCAGGATTTTCATGAGGTTTTTGAAGTTTTCATGGGGCAGTTGCGGCAACTTTTTGGTCTTGCATCCAATAACCTTTATGTGGGAGCGTCGGGAACATTTGACGTATTAGCTAGTGAAAGAGGCTTTACAGAATGGTAAGACAATGTTTAATTACAATTTAGTGAACAGAAATGGAGGTTGGATAACTATCGTGGAAGCTTCTTATGAGATATCATGATTGTTTTGGCATGAAAAATATTCAAATATCATACTGGTAACTGACCTATTGGAAGCCGAGGACCATAATTCTATTTCACAGTGCTACTAAGGTTTCTTATTTTAGTTGGTTTTGCATACAACTTTCTTAATTGTGTGCGTATATTGATTCTGGAATACCAGATTTCAGCCGACTTACTTGAGCATAAAACACGATAAGCATTGCAGTTCTTTTTCATGGTTATCACTAGTGTTTTGCAGCTTCTGCTACAGCTATTATGGCATAGCGGTTATACTTTCTTTTGATCTCGAGTTTTATGTTATGCAAGATATTAATTATTTTTCTTCCAACCTTTTTTAGGGAATTGGACGTCTTGTCACGGCAGCACACGTGCTTTAATCTTCTCTCTTGTGCTACAACTCTTGGATCACTTTCCAGATTGGTATATTTTTATTTCATAAATTATAGAATTCAGTCAGGTTCACAGGTTGTGACAAAGTCTTCCATGCAGGTTCAGTCACTTCCAAGGATGATTATAATGGATGAGATAGGAAAGCAGGTCAGTTTTCCAGGGAAAGACTTGTTTCGTTATCTTTTTACAGCTACAGTTAGCCTTGTTACAATATGATGCCTCATGCCTATCATTGAATCAAAGGTGGGTCTACAAAAAGAGCAATACTACGACAAATTTCACTACATGTCTTTGCGGGCTAATATGATAGTTTGAATTAGTAGTTATCTTTCATAAGAGAGGAGTCCTGTTAAATGTAAAAATACATAATTAAAGTTCAAAACAAACAAAATAAAGCGTCCTAACAAATTTGAAATATGCCAAGTCATTCTATTAAATGATCCGGTAAATAAATTCATTGAAATTTGCTGTGATAAATAGCATTTTTCCTACAAAAAAATAAAAATAAAAAATCACGTTAAGGTGTGTTTTTGGATACCATGACACATTATTGGTCAAGATTGATTGCCTTTTTATAGTTGCTAATGTTTGACTAAGAAATCTTCATTGTATTGAGCAGGATTAAGATAAATTATATCCTCTCTCTAAAGCACAGAAAACAAATTATTGGTTTGTGTCAGGAAAGTGAAAAAATGTGTGGAGTTCGGAGTTGCAGCTAATTAGTTTTTTGCTTGCAGTTTTGCTGCCCTAGAATTCATGGTGTTATCATGCGTATTTTTGGCCTTACATTGAGTACCTTTATATTTATGATATCAAAATACTTCTATTGATTCTGTAATTAGTTTGCTTGAGCAGGTAAAGTTTTCCCTGGAGGCTGCACACTTGGCTGAAAGTAATGCCTCACTTGGAACGTATGATGCTTCAGCTGGTACGTTCTGTTGGGCGTGTATATTTCAATTTGCATGCAGCTTTATTGCCTACATGTTCTCAAAGCAATAAAATGTTAACATTTAGTTTCTGATTTATTGTCAGTGTCCTCAAGACAAGCAAGATCGTTGGCAGAAGATGCTTTTTTTCACCCATCTATCATGTCTGTGAGCTATTACTCATTCGAGCATTGCTTTGCTGTCTATTCGGTAAGCTGTATAATGACATGTCAATCTTTAACATCAATAAGATTATTCATTACTTGTCCCCAAAAAAAAAAAAAAAAAAAAAAAATGAAAAAGAGTTGATTCATCAATTGTAGAGCTCTTTGTAAAGAAACGTACCCAATGGTAAGGTAATAAATTTGCCCGTGAATTCCTAAAAAAACATGGAGAATGGCACTCTAAAACATGCTTTCTTTTTTCTCTTTTTTCTTTTTTTTTTTGGCCCCCTTGTTTCAAACTTTTATTTTTTATTTTTTCATCCTCCTTTGAAGTGAATGAAGCTCTATAATATTGAAGAAAACAAATTCTTGGGTGCATGTGATTAAAACAGAGTCCCCACTCTCACCCATGAGAGAGAGGGTTGTGGATCTAGTGCTGCTCTTTTTTGGTTTATTACTGGAATTTTAAGTAGTTTAACGTGAAGTTTTAAGTTTGGTATATCTTTTGGTAATGGACTGATCATATAAATTATCTGGTCACAGCCTTTCTTTCTGCCAGTCTCCCTGCACGTACTTCTTGCTGCCGTGAGGGAGTGGAAAAGATTGAAGAAAGAAAGGGTGAAATACCAAGCATGGAAAGCCCGAGGAGGAAGGTAGAGCAATGGAATCATTTCAGAAGAAACTGAATTCGATACGATGTACGGCATTGCTTTGTGTGGAGTAGATAGACGATTTTAGGTGGGCAGTTTAGTAGTACTAAACGTAAAAGAAGGGTTCTGGTGCAGCAATCTGGAGATTACTTAGTCTTTAACCCCTCTCAAGAATTTGAGACCAGGCAGCTGCCACAAATTGAAATTTCTCTGCTGATGCTTGCATTTTTCTTTCAATGATCTTTGTGCCCATTAGTTCAGTTCATTCAATGCAAGGGATGGCCGATGCTCCAAGATGTAAACGTTTATATTTTTATTAAGCGCCGGGGGGGGGGGGGGGGGGGGGAAGGAGGAATCATTGGTATCTACTTTAGTTGTTAAATCCTGGAACTTTTAAGATTCATTATGACAATTAAAATTTTAGATTCATAAAACGAAAAAAATCTAGCGAAAAAAGGTTAGCTCCCGATTCTTCTCCAACCACCTTGGTTTTAAACCTATAAATAGAAACTCAAGATACTGTAATTCCGCTTCCTTCAACCATCCACCTATGCATAATTAAATACTCCCTCATCGGCAGGTGATGTGATATTGACAAGTAAGGAAATGTCATTGTGCAAATACGACCCAAGCCATGCAAATTAATCATATCTCCTTCTCAATATGAATTGTGGTCTCCCCAATCAAACAAAAGGCCTTAGAGATTGTTTAGCGTGTACCATGAAGAAACAAGTGTTAAACAAAAACACTAAGCCACTCTAATTAAAGGATAGTTACCATAGTAAGGTACACACACTTCAAATGGTTCAAGATTGGGAAAAAGTGCTTGCATCTAAGGAATGGCATTTCCACATGAACACCTGAAATGTTGAATTCATTTAGAATGATTTGCATGTACTTGACAGTCAAATCAACATTCCTTCAGATAGGACGGTGCACGGTCTACACCTCTCTCTCAGTTTGGTTTTAAGAACAACTTTTATTTACTATTATTATTACTATTACTATTATTATTTTGTACAAATTGTTAACAAAAGCTAAACCAAAATCGGAGCTTTGATGACTAGGAAAATACCCACCAAGTATGAGAAATCAACAATCAAAATCATCAATATTAAAGTTTCCAATTCCATCCCAATCCCTACTAATCTTCTATATATGATACCAACGATGAACTTACAAAAGCCACTTTCACCAATACAACTGAAAATATTAATCCGGAAAAGTTACATGTACTCATCGTACCAGTTAAAACAAGGTTGCCGAACTTCTGAGTCATTGGACTGAAACAGCAGGACCTGTTAAACATGCAAGGGAGCATCATCCAATACAAATCTCATACTCTAGACTCCAACGCCAAAAGTATCTTCTTTCTTGGGCCCTGAATTTGAGCATCAAACCAAAGAAGCTTACAATCTTATTAATATGGGTAATGTAAAACTGGTAACGGATAAGAAAACCTAGCTATTTTTTGCCTCAACAAACCTGACTATAGTTGTCGTAAAAAAAAAAACCACGCATTTGTGTATTTTCATCTAATCATCTCTGGTTAAAACATATTGGGCAGACAATGATCCAATTCCAAATTGTTAGTTGCTGGTATATATTAACCATGAGGTGTAACAAAAAGCATGGCGATTCACTTTGTAGTCAGTCCATCAAGTTAAAAGAAATTATACGGGTACTGATTTTACCAATTAATTATCAGAAATATCAAACCTGCCCTAGCAAAGAACAAAGAATTGGAATATACAAATAACTCTGGCAATAATTATGCTTTGATTATTAATAATAATTTCACTCCCGAATCATAGACGGAATGCTTTTGTTTTTTGGGCCAAGACATTAAAAAGGGTCGTAAACATTTCTAGAACTGAAATGGGAATTTTGGGGGAAGACTGAAAAGATGTGGGCCTTGAGGTAGTGCAAAAATATCTTACCACTGGGAAAAAATGGCCCCACATAAAGCAGAGTAACACATATATTACTTTATTTTTGAGCGCCTTTCTAGTTTTAAGCACTGACCCAAACTGAGGGATCTGTTCTGTTGTTTTACTATTACCAAACTTTTTATTTCTTTACGAAATTAATAATAGAATTATAGTACTTAAAAAACCGGACCTTGTAAACTTAGTTATTGAATATTCTCTCGTCAGTGAATGGATAAATAGAAGTCATGAAAAGTGTCCAAAACAAATCCAAACCAGTGAATTCTATATCAAGAAGTGAAGTTCCTCTATAATTACTCAGAAAAAGAAAATGCAGGTAATTAAAGAGATAACAGTAAGATACGAACTCTCAGAACTGTTAAATGGAACAATAGCAAGTTTACCATAGGTATTCCTATAGCCTTCAGATCTCCGTCAGTCATGTGCATGAGTGCAGTCATATCAACCTGTACAAACAGTATAAAGTGTTAGTATTGAAGGAATATCAAAGCTAATGGCTGAAACCATAACACAGTTGTATTGACGGAATGCATACTTCCTCTGCTTGGAATATAATTGAGTATTTTTCCAGACCAAGGGGCAACAGGAAACTATCAATCGATTCAACCTGCAGCATATATTTATTATTTAGGATGAAACATCTAACATAGCTCCACTAATAATAATAATATCAGCCAAGTTGCCAACCTCCATAAAAACTTTTCAAGTTGATCAACGAGAAAAAATTTACAACAAATTAAACACTTTGAAGTATTGTAAAGCGCTAGGCAAAAAATAACAGCTGACAAGAAAGGTCTGTGCCTTTTGCTTAGTCTTTTTCCGAGGGACTATGGTAGCCACTTGTTTGGCCTCTGGTTCAGGCACCTCAACAATTACACTTTCCCTCACAGGTTTACTGCCCTCAAATACTGGCTTTGGCTTTGGAGAGTCAGTGTTCAATTCATGCTGGCAAACTATGCCAGAAAGCTTTTCACGCAGATCCCTTACGCCTGGAACAGATCCATTTCCACTTTCACTTGCTTGCTGGATATTCTTCTTCTGGAGCTTCAACCGCAGATCTTTAGCACCAATTCTGCGATCTTTACCCACCATTAACATATAATCAAAAATCTCATATAAGAGTTATGCATAGAAGCAACGTATACAGATATACATGCACAGATACATAAACATATATACATATTAATATCTTTATAAAACTATACAGCAATGTCTAGTTGAATTCAGTCATATCTCGACAAGCCATACTCAATGGTTGAGGTTCATCATCATTGTATAGATCATGTTCCCATTTGTCATTATCCTGCCTCTGCCTGTAAACATAAGGCATTGAATCAAATAAAAGGTTTTATTCCAGTAAAAACCAGCAAACAGCTATATTACATAAAATAAGAGCTTCAGTTTCAGTTCATGGGGATAATGGCAGGCAACAGATCATTTTCCACCATTTGTTGCTCCTCCCCACCTAATGGGAAAAGGCTTGGTTTGGTTTGGTTTGGTTTGGTTTGGTTTGTTGATCCGCCCATAGACACAGTAATTAGCACAAGGGGGTATCATGTTGCTAAGACCTACCTAGTTCTTAATATTTTCTAAATTCCTCCATTTGAAAATAAAATTGAACCAAACCCAAGGGGTTGCTTCAATGGTGGCAGAGCTTGAGATGTGGTGAGCTAAGGTTAGGCAGACAAATAAGTCTCAAGATTGAGTCCTGCAGGGTGCTCATCCCCTTGGGGCAATCCACAAAGCTATGAGCCTGGACTTGCCCCGCTCATGGGTTTTGTGATATGGTTCACAAACCCAGGGTTACTCTCTATGGATGGGTTTAATATGGCATTGCCTTAGGGAGGTTCCTAGTCATATAAAAAAAAAAAAAAAAAAAGGACAGTCCGGTGCAGTCATATTAAAAATAAACAAATAAATAAAATTGAACAAAAGAGGATTTTGGTGGTTATCAAATATATACATAGTTATTACTTACAAAGAAATAGAAGAAATTAAATTGGAAAAAGAAGGAACTAAATTTAAGATGTCCACTTTTGTTAACCAAGCAAAGGTATCAAAGCTCCAACACACAAGTTGATGCTGCATGCCGGATAACCAAATAACACTACCAAATTTGAGGAAGACAACGTAAATGATGAGAATGCAGACTAATCAGTAATCATCCTACTCCATGTCACTCTAAGTAGGTTTCCTATATAATTTTTTTTCTACTCAGTAATTGGCATATTACAAGCATTGATTTCATCATTCCAAATAAATTTCATGGAATAGCGAAAAAAATTTCTGCTCCTCAATGTTTTCCTTCTTACCTTAAAAAGGCATACTCATCTAAATCAGTTTGGATATTTATACCTCTTAACGTGCAAGTTTTGATGATTGCGGTATATGAGCATTATATTGAAACACTACGTAAATTGTGGTCAAGTAAATGATGCAGTACATTTCACATTAGAGGAAAAAAGATTCCAAAATTTGTATGGAGTGCACGCAGGAACTTCTTGAACAAGCTTCAATGGGCCTCATTTTGTGATATAATATAAGCTGCAGCCACAATATTATTTGTGCTAACTTTTAGAAGTTAGGAGTGATTTTTAAATTTGTTAAATATAAATAGTAGTAGTGGGACGGGGTTATCTTGTAAGTTCTTACAAACTGTCAGACTCTCACAGTGGTCTATAGCTGATCTAGCATGCCCTTAGGGGACCGATTAGATGGTGCTAAAATTTTAAGGGAATAAGTTTTAGAGGGGGTATAAGATAAGGGGGTAACTAGTTTTAGAGGGTTGGCCCACTTTAATGTGATGTTTATGGAAGGGGATAATTTTTGACTTGATTTAGATGTTTTATAAATAAGAGGGTTGAATGATGGAAAAAATA
>QLOD02000009.1:7829270-7840584 GCA_003260245.2 Sideroxylon spinosum
CATGCCAACCTCAAAAGCATCTTATTTTTTTAGTTTTCGGTTTCACCACAAGTCCTTACTTTTCTGTTCTATTATTCTAGCGGACCTATCTTTCACCTTATCTTTTTCCTCTAACCTTTCATTTTCTCTTCCATGTACCTAATAACTCAACAGATACTCCTTTAATACATCAAACCGTTTAATTCCAATGTATATTAACAACATTATCTAAATTTCATTTTCTTCCTTGAGCATTTTCACCCCAAAATCATTTTATTTTTCTCCATTTAGGTTCCCAAGTCGTTGCTTTTCCTTTCTCTTAATCAAGCATACCTATAGATATCATTCTCCCTATCATTTGTCCCTACGGTGTCATGTTCTCCTTTATATATCTCATAACTCAGCAGTCACTACTTTAATACAGCTAGCCATTTAATTCCAACGCATACTTGCAACAACATCTAAATTTCGTTTTCCTCCTTGTGCATTTTAACCTAAAAGCAACTTGTTTTTCACCTTTTAGGTTCCACCACAACTCCTCGCTTTTCCTTTCTTCTGTTCAAGCGGACCTATGGATATCTTCTCTCCTCTCTTTTATCCTTACCTTGTCATTTTCACTTCTATACACCAAATAACTCAACAGTCAGCCTTTTAATACATCCCATTTATTTCCAATGCATATTTGCAACATCATCTAAATTTAATTTTTTTCCTCGAGCATTTTACCTCAAAGACCTTTTATTTTTCTACTTTTAGATTCCAACACAAGTCCTTACCGTTCCTTTCTCTTATTCTGGAGGATTTGTGGATATCTTTTACCCTATCTTTTGTCCCTAGCGTGCCATTCTTTCTTTTATATTCCTAATAACTCAATAATCACTCACTTAATACATCTAGCCATTTAAGTCCAATGCATATTTGTAATATCATCTAAATTTCATTTTCCTCCTTAAGCATTTTAACCTCAAAAGCATCCCACTTTTCTCCTTTTAGGTCCCATCACAAATCCTTCCCTTTTCTTTTTCCTATTCTAGCGGACCTATAGATATCTTTCTCCCTATCTTTTGTCCCTAATTTGTCATTTTATATTAGATATACTGAATACCTCAACAGTCCTTGCTTTGCTCCACCATAAGTCCTTGATTTTCCTTTCTCTTATTCTAGTGAACCTATAGATATTTTTCTCCCAATCTTTTGTCACTAGATTGTCATTTTATCTTCTATATACCTATACTTATATTTCTCCCCATCCTTTGTCCCTAACTTGTTATTTTCCCTTATATATACTTAATAACTCAAATTCAATCCTCTAATGCATCTAGTCATTTAATTCCAATTCAAATTTGCATCATCATCTAAATTTCATTTTCTTCCTCGAGCATTTTAACCTCAAAAGCATATAATTTTCTCCTTACAGGTTCCACCACAACTCCTTGTTTTTCCTTTCTCCTATTCTAGCAGATTTATGGATATATCTTTCTCCCTATTTTTTGTCCCTCATTTGTCAATTTCTCCTCTATATACCTAGTAAGGCAGAGTCACTCCTTTAATAAATCTAACCATTTAATTGAAATGCATATTTCCAACATCATCTCAATTTCATTTTCTTCCTTAAGCATTTTAACATCAAAAACACCTTATTTTTATCCCCTTAGTTTCCACCACAAGTCCTTGTTTTTCCATTTTCTTATTTTAGCAGACTTATAAATATCTTTCTCCTTATCTTTTACTCCTAACTTCTCATTTTCACTTTTATATATATATATATATATATATAAAATAACTCAATAGTCACTCCTTTAAAGATACATCTAGCCTTCTAATTCCACTGCATATTTGCAATATCATCTAAATTTTATTTTCTTCCTTAAAAATTTTAACTTCAAAAACATCTTATTTTTCTCTTTTTAGGTTCCACTGGAAATCCTTGCTTTTCGATTTCCTTATTCTAGCAAAACCTATGACTATCTTTCTCCCTAACTTGTCATTTTCTCTTTTACAAACCTAATAACTTAATAGTCACTCCTTTAAACATCTAGCATTTGATTCCAATACATATTTACAACGTCATCTAAATTTCATTTTCTTCCTTGAGCATTTGAACCACACATCTAATTTTTCTCTTTAAAACATCTAGTCATTTAATTTCAATGCAAATTTGCAACATCATCTAAATTTTATTTTCCTCCTTGAGCATTTTAACCACAAAACTATCTTCTCTTTTTTTTTTTTTTTCCCTCTCGTTTTAGGTTCCACGACAAGTCCTTGCTTTTCCTTTCTCTTAATCTAGCGGACCGATGGATATCTTTCTCCCTGTCTTTTATCCCTTACCCGTCAACCTTAAAAGCTTATTGTTTTTCTCCTTTTAGGTTCCACTACAACTCCATGCCTTTCTTTTCTCTTATTCTAGCGAACTTATAGATATCTTCCTTCCTATTTTTTGTCCCTAACTTATCATTTTCTTGTCTATATACCAATTAACTCAATAGTCACTCCATTAAAACATCTATCATTTTGATTCCAATACATATTTGTAACATCATTTAAATTTCAATTTTTCCTCCTTGAGCATTTCAACCTCAAAAGCCTCTTATTTTTCTCTTCTTAGGTTCCACCGCAACTCCTTACTTTTCCTTTCTCGTATTCAAGCAGACCTATGGATATTTCTCTACTTTATTGTCCCTAACTTGTCATTTTCTCTTCTATATAAGAAATAACTCAACAATCGCTCCTTTAATACATCCAGTCATTTAATTCCAATTAACAACATCATCTAAATTTCATTTTCTTACTCGAGCATTTTAACCTCAAAAGCATCTTATTTTTCTCCGTTCCACCACAAATCACAAATTTTCCTTTTTCTTATTCTCGCGGACCTATGGATATCTTTATCCCTATCTCATATCCCTAATTTGTCATTTTATCTTCTATTAATAATTCAACAGTCACTCCTTTAAAACATCTAACCATTTAATCCCAATGCAATTTGCAACATCATCTAAAGTTTATTTTCTTCCATGAGCATTTTAACCTTAAAAGCATCTTATTTTTCTCCTTTTTGATTCCACCACGACTCCTTCCTTTTCCTTTCTCATATTCAAACAGACTTATGGATATGTTTCTCCCTATCTTTTGTCGCTAACTTGTCATTTTCACTTTTATATACTTAATAACTCAAAGTCAGTTCTTTAATACATCCAGTCATTTAATTCAAATGCATATTTCCACATCATCGAAATTTCATTTTCTTCCTGGAGCATTTTAACCTAAAAAGTATCTTATTTTTCTCCTTTTAAGTTCTATTACAATTCCTTACTTTTTCATTCTCCTATTTTAGCGGACTTTTGGATATCTTTCTCCCTACCTTTTGTCACTAACTTATCATTTTCTCTTCTATATACTTAATAACTCAACATCCCTCTTTTATTATATCTAGCCATTTAATTCTAATGTATATTTGCAACATTGGCTAAATTTTATTTTTTTCCTCCTTGAGCAATTTAACCTCAAAAACATCTTATTTTTCTCCTTTTAGATTACATCACAAGTCCTGACTTTTTCTTTCTCTTATTCTGATGGACCTATGTATATATTTCTCCCCATCTTTTACCCTTAACTTTTCATTTTCTCTTTTATATACCTAACAACTCAAAGCCACTCCTTTAATACATCTAGTCATTTAAGTCCAATGCATATTTGCAACCTTATCTAAATTTCATTTTATTCCTTGAGCATTTTAACCACAAATGTGTATTATTTTTCTTTTTTTCCACCACATGTCCTTGCCTTTCCTTTCTTTAATTCTAAAAGACCTTGAATTTCTTTTTTTCTATTTTTTGTCCTTAGTTTGTCATTTTATCTTCTATATACCCAATAACTCAACAGTGACTCCTTTAACACATTTAACCATTTAATTTCAATGCATATTTGCAATATCATCTAAATTTTATTTTATTTTATTGAGTAATTTAACCTCAATAGCCTCTTATTTTTCTCCTTTTAGGTTCCATCGCAAGTCTTTACTTTTCCTTTCACTTATTTTACCAGACATATAGATTTTTTTCTCTCTATCTTCTGTCCGTAACCTGTCATTTCCTCTTCTATATACCTAATAACTCAACAGTCACTTCTTTAGCACATCTATTAATTTAATTCTAACATATATTTGCATCATCATCTAAAGTTCATTTTCTTCTTTAAACATTTTAACCTCAAAAGCCTCTAATTTTTCTCCTCTTAGATTCCAAGACTTAATTCTCGATAGTGAATTTCATATATTTCTTCTCTTCCATTTCTTAATATAAATATTTATTACTACTAAAATATGTTTTATAGTTAGACTACCACTCAGTAATACCTAACAATTTTTACATAAAGCACGATCAATCTTTCTATTAAAGAATAAATATATTTGACTATTATTATATCACTTTTAAAAGTATTAGTGAATCTCTCTGCCTTTAAACAAGTGTTTGCTATTACTAAATCATATGCTATATCAAAATGTAATATTGATTTATCTCCCTCATTTCTATCTTCAAATACATAATTCCTGTGCACCATCTCAAACCCTTCATTGTTTCTTCCCACAAACCCATTTAAATCTCCTCTTATTTCCTCATTTAGTATATCTCGAATAAGTCAAAAAGCGATATTTGTTGCTACATGTAGTCTTACACCTCTTTTTTTTTTTTTTTGATTGGGAAGGGGGGGAAGCACTAATGATATTAATTACCACCTCCTTTGCTACAAATTTTGTATATATTATTCCAATCATCATTCTTTTAACACTTATGACTTCTTTAGGATCCCTATCGATAATGATCCCCTGGGTTACTAATTTTGTCTTTCTCCGAGTATCAAAATTTAAAATCAGTACTTTCAATTTCTTCAAATTTTTGTCTTTTCCGTTTAGTCTCTTGTAGGCAAGCTATATACTCTTTTTCTAGTCAAACTATCAATTAATTTTCTTTAGTTTTCCTATTAAGGAGCTTATATTCTAAGTGTCACACTTGTGTACCAAAGCAGAGGGGAGGAGCAAGAAGAAGATGATTAATTCACTCACTTAACAAGTTGAAATGGAAACCTTTTAGAATCACTGAAAAAAATGAGGCTACCCCCATCGTTTTCCACTTGTTCAATTGACCTAGTTTGCATTACAAATGTCACGGGAAAGGAAAATCCAAACAACAGAAATAGAAATAGAAATAAAAAAGGTAAAAAATCAACCCATTTAAAAGGAACATCAAGTCTGAAGCAAACAGAGAGACCCACCAACGTGAATATATTATACACACGCACATATATATATGATTCATGAACAACACAGGGTAATAAAGCAATTATAAAATTCGAACCTTCGGGTTTGCGGAAACCGGGACGCCTTTGACCACGACCGACATCATGCTACGGGTAGAACCAAGAAGATTGTGCTGAAACTGGGTCGGCCTGGCCCGAGATTGTGGCTGGGATGGAAGTGGGTATGTGGCGGCGAGGTGGGAGTGGTGGTAATGGAGTTGAGGCTGAGGGGGTGGGGGTTGGGGGTCTTGGGTCTCTGGACGACGGCGGTGAGAGATGGTTGTGCCGGCGGAGTCGGTGACTGCGGTCGTGGCGGATGCGGCGGAGGACGGATGATCCGGGGTTGAAGAGGACGGGGGTTTTCGGCGGCCGTGTTGGGGGGGGGGGAGATTTTTTATTTTTGAAAATCAGACGACTCCCTTTTCATTTACAAACTGACAAATTGACTCCCAAGCACACTAAATTGGTACATAATATCTGGGAACCTCATCGCCTACGATGAAAAAAATCGTAATTCAACTCATTCACACGGCAATCCGTCACAATTACCAGGAGGGGGGAAACAGAAAAGAAAGCATTTGAATCTTTATTGAACAGTCGTTGATCGAACTATACTTCCCATCTCAATTGAGACTGCGGATCGAACAGAATGAAATTATGTAAAAAGAAAAAAAAAGCCCCTAGAAGCTCTGCGAGGACAGAGAGAAATCTATCGATACAAGTTGGGTTGGCGGAGTTGTTTTTGAGAAGTTGGGGTGAGAAGGCAGAAAGCAAATATAGCCGTTGTGTTGAGGAGGATTGGATCGATGTGTGAAGGGTGCGAACCTGCCTTCTAAGCCTCGGACGACGTCGCTACTTGCCCCACTCCTGCCACCACCTCTTCTAAAGCATCGGTAAACATTTTTTTTTTTTTCTACTTCTTCTTGTCCTTTAAGGATGAGTTTGGAGTGATAAAAAATGAGATAAAAATAAGATAAAATATGGGTTCATAATTCGTACAGTGAGATAAAAAATAAATAAGTATTAGAGGTTGTTGAAGAAATATGGCACTCCAAATGGTTCCTAAATATGTTATGTTAAACTAAATCAAAGCTTAATGAATTGAAAAAAAAAAAAAAAAAAGGTGAAAGAGGGGCAATGAAAAGTGGAAGTGGATCACTGATCGGATTCGGGAACTGACATAATATAATTATATTAATTCCATGACATGTAATCTGAACCGTTAATTTTAAATTTAATGGTACAGATACATTTATATTTATTTTAAATTAAAATAATTTAAATACATTTAAATATTTAAATTAAAATTTAACGACTCACAATCAATGTCAATATCCTATTTTTTTATAGGTTCGGGTTCAACTCAATTTTTATTATTTATTTATTTATTATTATTATTATTTACATGAAACACATGTTAATGCAATCGTGAGCCAATAAATTTGAGTGAGAGGACCGAGAGATGACCGGGTAAATCTCTCTCACATTTTGAGAGAGTAATATATACACATATATTTAAATTAGGGAGGTTAATACGTTATAGTGTTGTTTGGAAGATCAAACAAAATTAATTTTTTATAAATATTTACAAATTTCTAATTATTTTCGTGTTTTGTGCATATTTATTATTTTGTTATCAATTTTATCTTTAAAATTTTGATACATTATACAAAAATCGTTTAAACAAGTCATTCAACCATATTTTAACTAGTCCTGTCAACAAGTTTGGATTCCTATTCTAAGTGCCGAAAAAAACAAATAACACATTACAATTTTTTTTTAAAGTTTTAGCCTTTATATATATTAACTAGTAATTATGCATGTCTAAAGACACAGAAATATAATTTAACATGTCAATAACTCAAATTTAATTTTATAAAATAAACCTATATGAAAAACTATAAAAATAAAAATCATTAATCAAAAGAGACTAATGTATTCATACAATATTTTAATAAATGTGTAAATTTTATTACCTTTTGAAAATATTAATTTAAGAATTATTATGTGAATAATGAGAGATTAAATTTTCATATGGAGTGATTGAAACAACAACTAAAATATAGAGAGAAAGAAGTAATTTTGACCATTGAATAAATCTAACTGTTAAAAATACATAAATATCAAATTATGAGTTATATTATTATATATATATAAATATTTAGAAAATTTTAGAAATTTGATTGTGTTTGTCAACTATTAATTAGTAGTAAGCTTTTGACTATTCAATCTTTTAACTTTATTTAAAATGATCAAATTTATCATTTTATAATTTATTTTTTTTTAAATTATTAAGAATAAAATTATCAAATCGACCAAAAATTAGCTACTACAAAATTAATTTTTTTACCAAAAAAAATAATAAATAAAAACTAATTTTAATGGCCTGGATTATTTATTCAAAAAATGGTTTTATAAAATGTACGTGTAAACCCTCAGCTAGAGGGGGGTGGTGGCGCAGTTGGCTAGCGCGTAGGTCTCATAGCTTCTGAGTTATCGTGAGGTCGAGAGTTCGAGCCTCTCTCACCCCAACAGTTTTTTTACATTCTCTTCTCCTTCCCGCCGTCACTGTACATTGTATTTGATTTTCATTTTCTGCCACTCAGAGAGAAAATCAGTATCTGAAGAGTGAAGCTAAAATTGACGATGTTCATTACTTTTTTTTTCTATTGGTTTTTGGGCGGAGAGCAAGAGTAAGAGAGTTTCATTGAGGAAGAAGAAGCAGGCCAAGGCCAAGGAGGCAAAGAAGCTCGGCTTGCACCCAAAAACCAAGGTCGAGAAGGACCCCGGTATTCCCACCGACTGGCCCTTTTCAAAGATTTGGAGGTCACTCTAAGTTCCCGTTTGTAGATTTCCGATCACTTTTCCCTTCTGTTGGAGACTGTGAAATATTCGTATTGAAAAAAAAAAAAAAATTATTCATCTTGGAAGCCTCAACTTTATACTGGTTCTTGCAAGTTTTTGAATCGTTTTTTGCGATTCTGGGAAGGGAACTGCCCCAAATAACCTGAAGAAGTGCAGGGGCTCTCCTCGTTAAATGCCTTACTTTTGAGTTTTGAGGGCTTAATGCTTCTAGAATATGGATTGGTTAATTAATATGCATGAGATATCGAATTGGCTTTTATTTGAAGATCTTTCTGTCTATGTGATTGCTTGTTAAGAATACCTGTACGTGTGAAATCCCCTAGAACTGGGTTATTATTTCTATGGTACATTTTTCGTTATTGTTATACGAACAGTTACCGTTCTCTAAAAGCATGATGATAATATCTCTAAATTGGCTGATACAGCCGCTGCAAAAGAACAAAAAATTTTGGAGAGTGAAATAGTTGAGACCATGTCCCAAATGATGATGAATGCAACCTTAAAAATCAATAAATATATCGGTCTTGGCAATGAATATAAGGTTGCGTTTGATTTGTGGATTTGAAAATAAGGGATTTGGTGCTAATTATTTAAGGAGAATTGTTTAAATATGACTTTGTTAGTTCAGATAGGGATTTCATCATTAATCTGATGTGAAATCACTAGTTATCCAAACGGAGCCTAATATTTTAATGCGATGGGTTTTTGTTATGCAATTCACTTTCTGCTTCCTCTGAATTGTTCAATGTCCGGAACTGCTATTGACAATTTGACAGTGACTTTAAACTTTGTGTTCATCGCAGATTTTGTACCACGAGAAGCTGTAGAAAAATGGCTCAAAGTATCTTAGGGAGCACCTACCAACAGTTGCCTTGAAGTGCAGCACCCAGGAGCAAAAGTCAAACTTGGGTTGGAAATCTGCTCTAAATCAAGCAATCTCCTGCAAACCAGTGACTGCCTTGGAGCTGAAACTCTAATTAAATTTCTAAAGAACAACTCAAGAAGCCACGAGGTACATCTAGAATTTATTTAGTTAAGATGAAGATATTTCTTTCTTAATTTATTTAGTTAAGATGAAGTTTTTTCTTTCTTTTGTTTCTTTATACATAAACATATATAAATATATTGAGTCTGCAATCAGTTCCTTTGGGTTGTTGAACTTGTGCATAATGCTTGAAGTTCAAAGAATTAATTATTAAACGTGATCTGTTGAGTTAACATCACGGGTGGGGCAGTTTGGAACACTGATTTTTTGAATGTTTTCTGGTCTCCTCTTGGCTTGTCCTTGTCACATTCCATGTGTTTGCACTTTGTCATGGGCTAAAACACTTGCTTCCAATCTCTCAGCCAGCAACACACACTGACAAATCGTTTCCCAACAAATTATTGGGTTCCATTAGGGTCTGGGTCTGTCCATTATTTCAGAATATCTTTATATGACGAATTTAAGTTGGATACTCGTAAGGCAGGAACCATGCCATATGTTGACCTGTAATTTATATTTCATCCCATCTTTAATATAATGTACTTCTTGTTTTCTTTTGGTATTTAATCAATTGTGCTCTTAACTATCTTTTGTGGGCTCATAGGACCTTTCTAACCTTGTGATGCATCTTGGATGATATGTATAGTCCAATTTAATATTGATCCAATCGATAGCAAATCAGAAATCTTTGCTTGTGGTAGATCAAAAAGTTGATTGCAAACCTCAAGGGGTTAGATGACTTGGCTTAGGTCTAATACTTAGGGCTTATCACCCTAAGCTTCCGGGTTCAAATCCTCTCCCTAGCAACTCTTGGGACCTGTCTCCCAGGTGCAAAGTGCAATATGGTTGGTAGAACGGACGTCCATACCTGAACGAACTATATACAATTCTTGAGTATGAGTCTGAATCCCCGCCGTTGCATAAATCTGCGAATTACCGCTGCACATGTTGAGGAGCCAGCATGTGTGTGGCACAAACCAAGAGAGATTCACTCCCTAGGGTTTTGGCCTAGGGATTGAATCTCTCGGAATCAAACCCTAAAAGTTGATTGCAGTGGGTGTTGGAAAAAAGTAGCTTTTATTAAAATAGCTTGAAGAGATGTTAGGTTGTATATGTCTGCGCAACTCCAGGATTGACCAGATCAATGCAGGAGGTTCACTTAGATCAATAAAGGAGGTGCACTTGGACAACAACATTAAACTGCTGGACTGCCCTGGTGTTGTAATGCTTAGGTCTGAGGGGAATGAGTCATCCATTGCTCTTGGAAAGTGTAAAAAGATTGAGAAATTACAGGATCCAATTGGGCCAGGTAGATTATTTTGCCTCTCAAATTTTCCTTTATTCCTTATTATAGAATTTAATCAGCTTATTATCACAGCAAATGATATTGTTAATTTTTTTTTATTTTGTTTTATGCATTGAATTTCAAATTTCTCGGCTCTATAAATTATTTCCGGGCTAAGTCTGGCCAAAAGATTGCTTTTGTACATGGTTTTCTCATGTGTGGAATGGGGTCGAATAATTGTACCTTCTGTGTGCTTTTATATTTTAATTAAGGAAGGACTAATTTCCCTCGATCGGTTTTAATGCTAGGGAAAAAGGAAGATTCAATTAAGCGGATGAGATATTAAGAAATAGATTGTGTCACATTGTTGAACAAAGGTTATTACCCTTAATAAAGTGGACTTGTAGAACAGCTTTCATTTTGTTGACTGCAAATAGTAGTACAAGGCTTTGAATAAAAGACCTAATTTCACATGGGACTATGATGGCATCATTTGACAAAATAAATTTCAGATTGCTATTTGGTTTTGTAACCACTTTTGCCCGTGGCATCTGAAGAAGATGATGCAGCAGTTGAGACAAGGGCTAAAAATGCTGGTAGCTGGCAGAATGAGAAATTTTATTCTGCAGAAGACATATTTATAATACCAAGTTGAAGAGAGCTGAGAAAAATAAATAAACAAACCAAATCGAGCCAAGCAAAGCCTTTTCTTAATAGGTGAGGTCAGTTATATGGGTATGATGCCATCGAAGATGATTGTGATTTCAGGGTGGATTATGGCAAGCAAGTATTATCATCATCATCTGCCATGGATTGTAATTAGTATAAGTTTGATTCACAATAATTATTTAGCATTCAAAATTTCATAAGATTGTAATTAGTATATGTTTTTCGAATGTTAT
>QLOD02000009.1:7917021-7936138 GCA_003260245.2 Sideroxylon spinosum
AAGCTCAAAGCGGTTCATATGAATTTTAGATAAAAAAAAAATTTCAAATTGGACCGGTTCAATGTTTGGTATGGTTGGTTACTAATTGCCGATGTGATCTGGTTGCAATAATACTGCTTATAAACTTAAATTTTGATTTTCTACAATAGATGAAAAAATAAATGGAAGAATAAAATCATTTCGAGTACTAATTTTAGCACTTCTACAATAAATAGAGGAAGGAATAAAAGGTTTGTTTGGAGTTAAAAAATAAAATAAAAAAATTCTACAAATTTCTACAAATATGAATTGTGAGACCGTAAAATTTAAATTTTTTACTTATTGCATAAAGCACGAGACATTAACTTTTATAAATTTATACAACTCCAAACATATCCAAAATTATTCCGATTGTGTTCTTTGTTGTGGTTGTTTTTTTTTTTTTTTAGGGAGGAAGGAGAGAGAGGCAAACAACTAGTTTGGTCAAAAATTATACCAAATCTACCAAACATGTATTAAAATTAAAATAATTCAATTCAATTTTCAACTGATCTGATTTAAAACAAAATTGTTTAAAAAATAAAAGACACACTAAATTTAAAAGTACAATTATATTTATTTGAATATAACTTAGGAGAAGTATAATGGGGTGGACTATACCTTAAATAATATAAAATCTATAAAGTAATATATAATTTAAAGTTCCTTTAAAAAAAAAGAAATCAGTTATCGGCCAGTTCGACTAAAACTTTTAGCACTAAGTAAACTAACCGAACTAAACATTATAAAAATTTTAAATCGAATTGACCAGATAAACTGAAAAAAAAAAAAACAAAAACTACTTTGACTGAATTTACTCAGTTCAATTTGATTTAAATTTTTTAGTTTTTGCCCACCCTTACCATTTAGCAATACCCAACTCAAATGAGTTGCTTCATTTGTATAATTTTTTCATCATATACGATTTTTTTTTTACCAAAATTATTATTATTATTATTTTTTGTTTGTTTGATAACCCAGACATATTATTTACACTTCTTATAAAAATTAAAAAAAAAAATTAAAAACATAAAAATTCATGTGCGGTCACATGAGCTTTCTTATCTTTAAGCATTTATTTGATTTTTTTTACAGAACACATAGATATCATTTAAAAAAAAATACCAAACTAATAAAGAAGATTACATTTTCATGAAAAAAAGTGACGAAAATAAGTCGATCCTAAAAATGTGGTCACATGAGTCTTCTTATATATTTAAAGGTTTTTTCAAAATTTTTTTTTTTTTTTTTTAAGAAATGTGAATAACCTGCCCAAAAAACTACCAAACATAAAATGAAAAGGTGAGAAAAATAAATCGACTTAATTTAAGAATGCCAAACACAGCTACACTGCCATATCGCTACCGCATCATAATTAAAGCAGCAACATGAAGGCACGTAAACACCCCAATACAGCCACAAAGAGCTCATAGAGGAAGCAGATATCAAACAAAAAGTATATATTACTTCATGTGTATACATATATGCACAAACATTAACAATAATCTATTCACAAAAATTGCAGGCACCCCTCCTGTATCTTTTCCTACATCCAAAAGAATGAAAAAATGAACAGCAAAACTGATTTATCAAAAGTGAGAAGAAACAAGGATATACTTGCATATGCATTCAACACATGAATAACAGCAACTCCGGCCATTTATCTACTCATGCTCATGCCCTCCAAAGCTTACGTTCCCCCCACCTAATAGCTTCCATCAAAGATACCAAACAATCTTTGGCTCCTGAAGCAAAGAAACAAATGCATCTATGGAATTACACGGGGATGCTGAGCTTTGTCTGTCTTGCTACGTTATTTCTTGCTTGGACTGCTGCAGACATCGATCGCAGCCTATTTGTAACCTCGGTAAATGATGGCCGAGCATGGGGGTCAGTTGACCAGCACTGTTCCATCAGGTTCCTCCACTCAGGATCACAGCGTTCTGGAATAGAAGGCCTGAGAGTATCCTTCAAAATTCCCCCTTCATTCATAGTACAGGAACAAGGCCATAGTACAGGAACAAGGCAGAAAATTATTTATGGAAAAAAGAGCTAGATTCACCATTATTTGATTGCAACTTAGAAGGAATGACTTCACATATGCACATTAATCATATGCAGAATGTGATTTCAGGTATCTCACCACCAGTATGAAAAGTGATTACAATTCGCAGACGTGAATGACAATCTTACTGAATGGAGGAGAACAATTTGTAGAGGAAATATAATACATAGGTACATAAAGAGCAGCCCAATACACGAGGCTACCTCATTCCTATTTGCAGAGAGACTATTTCTAGGGTACACATGGACGTATATAATTAATGCCTTGGCAGTGTAACAAAATCTGGCCAAATAATTCTATTAGTTATCAGATTTGAATTTGTTACACAAATTTATCAAAATTTGAAGACCTCTGTCAAAGGCACCCTCTGTCGTTGTTTGAATATCTTTAAGCATCATCAACATGTGATACAGTAATCTATTATATATTGATTTGGAAGCATTTGGATTCTCATTGCTATGGACAGTATAAGTTTTTTATTTTCTTTCTTTTGTAATTTGACCATTCAAGACCATAACCACACCCCCCCCCAAAAAAAAAAAAGCAACAAACATGGGCTGGACCAAAAGTGGATTGTCGGGGAGGGGAGACTGAAAATAGAAATAATAATGAGTGTCTGAGAGCAATGAATCGGTTTCCAAGCTACTCAAAGGAGAAGAAGATCCACTATGTATAGAGAACTTGGGCACAGAGCCAGCTCACCCTGAACATGCAAAAGGTGCATGAGCCAATAAAAAGGGAAAGGTAATTGTCTCTGACTAGCCTAAGACTCATTAATGAATTAATCTAAACAAGTAGTGATGCTGACAATTCCCCAAGTCGCTCAAGCATGGTTGATGTAGCGAAGTCAGGCTCCACATGTCTTTGTGTTGGCTCAGGAATGTCTTCCACACTTCTTGAGAAGATATTTATCTCTGTTGGACCAGCTAATATATAAGTTTTAGAAGGAGAGTAGGATGAACCTCTTGAGGAACCATCTATGATCCCCATTCAAGACCACACAACACCACAGATCGTGCCGAAGGGTCTTGGGGTTGATTGAGCTCTGGATGACCATAGAACAAACCCTAAATTGATTCCTAGGTCCTTCCTTTTATCTAGTTTTCTATATGGTGCTATTGGAGAATTAAGTACTACCTATAGGAGCATATTCAGGTGGAGAACTGCTTGACCAAGGTGAGGGTGGACCGAGCTTTTTTGATGAATCAGGGTGGACCAGTTTGTTGCCATGAGTGAACCAGTGAAGACTTGCTCAAGGGAGTGATGAAGGACCAAGTAATACTACGGCTCCTTGGAGATGGCCTCCAAGTGCCTTGGCTCAAGGGTAAGGAAAACAAATGTCAGCCTCAGGCAGCATAGTTCCATGTAGACTCTGGAGGGAGGAACGCCACATAAAGATATCTTATTGGTTCAGGTGTCACTTTATGAGCCTGGCAAGCAGTCCAAGACACATGGAAGTGAGAACATGGAGTTGTGTGGCTGTCCCATCATCCTAGGTGGCTAGCAGTCCCAGAAACTCAAATTAATCCACTCGTTTGTGCTGTCATAAAATACATGGAACTTGTACTTATTGCACAAAACAACTACTATTCCATACAAAAAAAAAAATGAACTGGAAGGATCTATATCACACTTGGCTAAATTTGTTCTCACAAGATATTTGATCCAGAAGTTCTCTGTGGAACCGGGATGCTGAAGATGGGAGAAATCAAATATAAAGCACAAAAAGGTTCAAAATCTCACTTCCTAGATTCATACCAACCTCACGTGCACATCCTCCATACCATCATGATGCAGGCACCGGATTTGATTACATCACTAGTCAACCCCCCACTGAATCTCAAAGGTGTTGTAACTCTCACTTCCTAGTTTCCTACCAACAAGATGTTCTATTTGTTATGGAAACATTTATTAGGTCATTTCATTTCAAACACTTTTCCCACAGCCAGGAAGTAATTCCCTTAAAATTAATCGGCTCTAT
Organism: Sideroxylon spinosum; assembly: GCA_003260245.2. Taxonomy (NCBI): domain Eukaryota; kingdom Viridiplantae; phylum Streptophyta; class Magnoliopsida; order Ericales; family Sapotaceae; genus Sideroxylon; species Sideroxylon spinosum. Next base: position 7,921,086 of record QLOD02000009.1, read on the forward strand.
TAGATAAATAAAACTTACCTATGATTGCTCCACAATGCATATTGGGATAGGGTTCCTCTCCTGTTAGAATCTCCCACATTGCAATGCCAAATGAAAAAACATCAACCTGTCAAACGCCAAACTTTATTGCTGATATCTTATTACATTGTTATATTGCTAAGAATTCGTGGCAAATAATGATAAAGAATTACATTAACCTTTTCAGAAACCCGATTGCTGCTTCCGTTCAACAATTCTGGTGCCATCCAGGGAAGGGTTCCTCGCACACCACCAGAAACTAAAGTATTACGTTTGATTCTCGATAGTCCAAAGTCTCCAACCTGCCAACTTTTATACAATCAATGATACTGGAAACAGCTTATGCTCTGCCCTTGTGAATATGGACAAAACACATCCATACGAATTTCTAAAATTTACAATAAGGACTTTTATATGTCCAAAATACTGATATTTTGGCACAATCAGGTAACCTTTAAACAAAGCACAAAAGGGAACCATCCATTTTGCTTAACAATAATACTCTGTTCTTATCTTGGGATGTATAGTATGGCAAATTGCTTTGTGCTTAACAATAAAATTATCAATGATATCTCTTCAAATTATCTATTACCATTACATGTTGTCGATTTGCTTACTTTATCTTGGTGAGGACTCTATTATGACAACTTTTGCTTCGTGCTTAAACTTATTTGGAAAACATAACAGTTTAATGTTATGTCAAAGTTTCAAATGCTTCCTCACTGATCCAAAACATCTTTCTCCAAAATACATCTAAACTAAAACAAAAAAGATAAATTCAAACTGAAACTTCAACATAGTAGAATCAATACTACCTGACATGCAGTGGAAGCCCCTACAGTTGCATATACCTCTAGTACCCTTATGTGGATTAACAAAGTGTTTGGTTTGTAAGTACCTTGCATATGGGTCGTTGTGGATCCCTCAGATTGACTAGCAGGTTGTCACATTTCAGATCAAAATGGACAATGTTCTTTGAATGCAAGTATTCCATGCCAAAAGCTGCATCCATGGCAATTATAAGTTTTCTGCGGCGATCGAGTGACCTGCATTAAGAGTTTTGGAATCCATTTAAATTATGAGCAAAGTGAATAGGCAAAAACAGAGGAGAAGAGAGGAGGTGATTTCACCTATCCTTCTTGAGTAGGACACTCCTAAGGGAGCCACTTGCCATAAACTCAGTTACAGTTGCCAAGGTTCCCCCACCCCCATCTGGTACCACCCCATAAAATGCGACCACGTTTGGATGATGAAGATTAGAAAGGATTTGTGCTTCTCTCCAAAAGTCTTTGGTCTAATACATGCGAAATAAAACCATCACTTTCAGACACAAATTAAAGGGACAACAAGTTGAAGATTGACCAGCTCCTAAACGATATATTGCCAAGAAAGAAGCGTGGAACCTACCAACCGTTCTTGCTCTGATGATCTCCCGGAAAAGCAGCTATTTTTAAGTCTCTTGATAGCCACATCTGTTCCCCGCCATTTCCCATGATAAACAGTTCCATAAGTACCAGATCCTAACTCCCGCAGTTCTTCAAGATCAGCATTCTTTATGATCTGGATATCAGCATGTAGAAGATCAGTTATATATAGTAGCTAAAGTTAAGGTTGAAGCAAATGGAAGGACGTTGAGAAAAACAATGAGCTACACGCCATAAATATTTCAATTGCAATGGAACTCCAAATGAATTATCTTAATGGAACTATCTTACACTGGATTGATAAACTAATTTTAAATTGTAGCCCAGATCGTTTAAATGGCCTCGTAGCCATTTGTTAATAAGATAACACTACACATTCAGATGATTAAAGTACATGATAAGACCAAGGATTAAAATATCATTTTGCCAGGACATTTTGGCCAACTCAGAAACAGAAACGCTTTGATAAACTCACAAAACATGAAGGAAACGAAGCAAAAAAATTGAGAACATAAACTAAAATTCATCCATTTATAGTCTTAAGGCTGATATATAAGTAAATATGTTTAAGTGGGTATATATACATTAAACTAAAGAATTATAATAAAATTGGGTAGTAACTCTATTGTTGTTTGAGTTTCAAATTTGTTATATTCTTTCCCTTATTTTATGACAAAAGTTATACATTACATGTTTCCAATCCCAGTTTTTTCTCCATCAAATGTCACGTTAACCATTTTTTTTGGCTCTAAAATAACATCTTTTCATTTTCAAGATCATATCTACGACAACTGCATACATACTATTAAAAAACTACATTTGAATTATGCATAAGTAACAAAATTTATTAATGATTAGAATATTTACTTTATTTTCCAATGACGGTGAAGCCATTTACATATGTGATGATGATCATTCACTTTACGTTAAACGAATAATATTACTAATAACCACCACCAAGAAAGTTTATTGATTCGCAGTGTCAAATAGCAATGATAATAATTACAATGGGTGGTGTCCTACTGATGCTTTTTAAATAAAATTATATTACTTACAAAAAAATAATGATGATAATAAATAGGACGATGATACTCAACCCAACTCAATAATTAGGAAGATGACGATAATAATAGTAAAATAAAAATTAATAAAGAGATTTTAGCTATATAAATGTGTTTTTTTATAAATAAAAAACTTAAAAAGAGTTTATCTCATTTGGACCAAAAGAAAAAATATATATAATCATTAGTTTGGAACTTTGGATAATGGGATTAATGATGTGTTACTGTACATGCATATATATTTTTATAATTAAAATTCAAAATTTCCAACTAATTAACTGTAGTTAATTTAACTATTATAATTAAAATAATTAATAAACAATATAATATACTCATTACCATAATAATATAATATATAAAAGGAATAGTATAATTACAACAATACACACCAAACTGCTTCTGTACACACCAAAGCTGAATGTTTAGTTTACAACAGAACCATAGAACTTCAATAGGCAACCTTTGCTTTGTTTCGATTTCCACTAAAACCAAAATGTTCTGGTTGACAGCCCTTGGGTAGGGCTCCAGATCAACAAGGGCCGCATGTCAACCTCTTGTATAGTGTCATGCATCTTAGGTCACTTGACAGTTTTAATACCTTTCTACATTGACACGCTCAGCCCTAGTGGAACCCCTTGCACTCCATCGGGCTTACAACCCCACACAAAACACTAGGCTTCCCTTGCCTGAATATGATGAAAAGAAGCACCGCAAGGACAATCTCCAAGTATCCGACACTCGGTTAGACCATCAATTTGATCTCACACTCGCTTAGACCATCAATTTGGGACTGGCAACTTGGAGGCTAGAGCGAGGGATCGTCAATGTACTAAGTTCCCTCCCTCTCTCAACAAGATTTTGCCTGAACCTACCAAGAGAAAGAGCACCGTCAAGACCACCGATTAGGACAAGATACATGGCTCTACACTATTATGGGACATCCGATTGTCAAAGTCACATCAAATGGCTACGGCAACATAATACTACAATAGCCCCTACGATGGCCTTATGTCCCCTTAACACATGTCTCCACTATCTTCGGCCATCATGACCACTCGCCCTCATAGTCTCGACCACTTCATATTATTAGCTTTAGTATTGAATTCTCCAAACCGACAAACAATGACTTGAGATTCCCCAAACTCTCTCTCTTTCATGCTTTGCAATCATCCTTCAGGTGGCAGTCCAAGCCATAACCAATGTTTATCTCCCTCTTAAAAATCCCTTGCCTCCATCCAGCGCACTCGACCTCCTAGCCACATATCTGGACCATATATCCCCAATGTAACCCTAAATTCCTAACGTTCATAAGAAGGGTAGTGCTAGTCAAAGAAAAAATAGACAAAATTTATTAGATGGCATCTAACAATAATCGATTAATTAAACTAAAGTTTTATAGCTCAAGAAAGCATATCATGTCTACGGCACTGCAATTCCTAAAGGCTTAATGGCTACATTGTGGTTGCTCATGCATTACAAATCACTGAAAACCTCTCTCTTCCTTTTCCTGAGACGAGATAAATGGTCTCTCTTCCTTTTACGTAGATGAAATGTACAACGTTGTCAAATGTAGTACGATGAATAATCAGTAAATACAGAGGAAATTCACAATCTTAGTCTACATATTAAGAATATAACTAGGTAGGTGCAAACAGAGCTTAATTCTCAAGCATCTTTCAGTATGGCGATCAGGCTATGCACATATTTTCCAGACTAGAAATTAACAGCAATCTTGCTAGGGTTGTTTCAGATTAAGGTCATCTTTCAGGATTCTGCACAATATCTTTCCTGGCAAAAGAGCAAAATTCCATATATCAAAATGGCATTGGTTTCAAATATATTTTTGCAAAACCAAAACATGTTCTTCATTTTAAATTAAATGTTAATGCTTCCATGTTCATGAAGTAATTGAAATAAATCAAATGATAATGCAAACCTGCAAACCATATACATCAGCTTCCAATTCAGCTATCATTGCATCGCTAATAGATTCATCCATATCTCCATAGTCAGCTTTGCCATTCTACATAGAAGCAGGTATTAACTCAAACTATAAGTAGAACAAAATTATAAACCTGACAATTGAAAATCAAATAGCGAGATAGTATTACCTCGGACTCTGGAAGTAAGCTGTCAAGCTCTGTTACAACAGGAGAGAGATTTTCACTGTCACTTGAAACCACCACATGAGGGACAGTTGCAGAGGAAAATTCCATGCCAGGAAATGCACCGTTAGCCACCTGTTCCACAATAACCATGGAATCCAGGTGATTTTGCTGATTGTGATTGTTTAGAGAAATATCTTTTTGCATTTGCTTCTCGTTAGTGCATCCTAGATTGTCTGACTTCACAACTGTCTGCTCAGAGGAAGTCACAAAATCATCATCAATTAGAGATATTTCTCTCCTAAAACCAGATATTTCTGTTGGAACCTGCACTGCACGAGAATTATGCATGTTTGCATCAAGGCCGGCATTATCACGAACTGCAGATGGGAACAGACCTTGGGAGCTTAATAGGATGGGTTCCTGGGAAACCATATTGTTCAGACAAGCACCATCAAATAACAGAGGGGGTTCATGACAAACCATTCCATTTGTTAAACCACATAGAAAATCAGGTATAGAATTATCACTAGGCTGTTCTTTGGAACCTGGAAAAATGTCTGCAACTTCAGAGCTGTTGACCCGTGTTACATCACTTCCATGCCCATCACCAATTACTCCAAAAGGATGCTGCTGATGAGCTTTGGTAGTTCTTTGGCCATTGATCATGAGCTCAGCTGGGGCTTTCTCCAGTTGGATGTTCTGGGGTTGTTCCACCGCTATATCCACATTCAACTCAGTCCCTGGTGATACAGGATCCATACATCCCAAGACTTTTAACTCTTGTGATGCAGTATTAGAAAGATCTTCATCCCAACGTAAAAGAGGGTCTTTTTCATCTAGTAAATTCAATATTCCAAAACTTCGAGAATTTTCCTCAATATGGTTTCGTATCACGAAGTTGTCTTTCTTGATGTCAGTTGATTGATATTTCTCATCGGTATTATCTGCATCCTTTCGAATATATTCATTCCTGCTTAATGATTCAGAACCTAAAGAGCAATTAAGGATATTCATTCTTTCACGGGAGACTGTAGCCTCTGCATTCAATAACTTAATTGGGAGTGGAGGAGAGACCAAATCAATATTCTCGGGCAGTTGCAGTGGCTTTTCTTGCAAAGTAGCCAACACTGACTGTGAAGACAATTGTGGTTTTGAGAAGTTCAAAAGGGTAGATGGGCTTATTCCTTCTTGTGAACAGTAAACAGATTTCTGTCCATGTTCCAGCAGCTGTGAATCAGAGAACACATGAAGTAATCCATGCTGAGAACCAATGGATTCATTAGCTCCAGACAACAGACCTAATAGATCATCGGAGTATGTCCTTTCCCTAAGCATTGGCTTCTCACTGGGGTAATTTTCGACACAGCTATCATTTCGATCAAAGCCTGGAGGAACCACTGATTCTCTGCTTGGAATGTTATTGTGAAACTGCACTCCACCTGGTTTACTTGGACTTCCGATATCATCAATTTTATCAGGAACATGACAGTTCATTAAAGCTACTTCTCCATGACTGGGATGATAATAACCAGCAGCATTGTTGGAGTTTCCAGGAGGTATGTGAGCAGTGTGGAAACTGCAGCTTTCAGTAATACCAGAGAGTAGGTCACCCTTGTATGGCTGTGGATGACCACTTTTTGAATCTCCCTGCTGACCTTGTATTGTAAAGAAAGGAGAAGATTGAACAGGAGAACTGACCAGATTCTGGGATTCATTTACATACTGAGTGGGATATGAGTCACCAAGTCTGTCCTTACTCTCCAAATTAGTCTCTAACTGACTGGCATCGGTAGCCAAAAGCTGCCCACTCTTTATTAACGGACAAGGATCAACTATGCCATTCACAGCGACAACATATTGATAATCAGGGTTGATCTGCTGAATAGTGCCAGCATCAAGTGGACATATATTTTCAGATTCACACAAAGGGATCAAAAATATCCTAAGACGTTGAGAAGCCCCAGGATTTTCAAGGTTCTGGTATTCCTCTACCATATTCTGAAGATCCTCAGCAGAGGACACAGATATGAGGGCATCAAGGTCCTCGCCGGGTAGCTGGTATTTTATTGTGTGAGGTTGGTTGCAAATTCCAGAGGTTTTGTTCACAAATTCTTCCCATGAAAGATTCTTTCGGATAGAAATAATACGAGTGTCTCCACCTACATATCTAAGTTTCCCATCACTTGGCCGAGGCAATATTTTGCCACCAGAGCTGCACAGTAACTTCATCTTGCCAGAATGAGAACCATCCGAAACTCCTAATCCATCAGATTGGGAGAATTGAAAGGATTCAAGTTCACTTATAGGTGGAGCACCTGGTGTAGCTGGTATCCTTTGCCCATGTCCACAGTTGCCATTTTCCTTGTTATATTCACATGCCTGATTAACATAACAACCCCCATTTTCAACCTCCGCAGTAGACCCTTTCGCAGAAGCAGAATCTGTTACATCAGAACCACATTCTGAATCCATCATCTTCAAACCAAGAATTCTAGTGACTTCCTCGTACCGCAGCTGGGTGTCCTGATTTTTACTGAGTCCAACACTCTGCTCGTGATTCCGAGGCATGTCAGGCACGACGACGCCTTTGGTTGGAGTGCGAAGGTCCTGAAGAAACTGAACAGAGAATTCCTCACCTGTCTGTACCGATACATTGTTATTTACTTTCTTCCCCAACACCACCCCATGTTTTGAAACGGCGGAATTTGGCTCCCCATGGGTCCATCGACCAGAAGGAGAAAGCGCCTCACTGTTTAGCTGCATGAGAACAGAAACTTTGATCCCCCAAATTCAAGTCAAAGAGTGAATTGAGCGAGAACTTTTCCAGGTGACAGAGTATGTGTCAGCCGTATCTCCATTAGCTTAAAGTCTATACACGAACCATTAAACTGAGAAAACGCACCAACACTTATCACCAATCTTGAGCTACAATTACAATGGACCCTATAAAAGATTCCCCTACTTTCAAGACTGAACAATGCAGATAAAAATTATTCTTCTTCGTCTTTTTTTATTTTTATTTTTTTTTCAACTTTTGGACCACTTTACCATCAACGAAGACCAATCCCAAATTACATACACAAAATAAAAGAATGGAAGAAGTAGCCCTATCTTTTCAAATTCACAAATATAAACAATTACTACTTGATCACCACACAAAACCTTGACCGCGTATCCATTCGTCCCCCAGAATCGTGATCTTCGTAATAAAACTTCAATCTGGATAAATTGATGTCATCATTAATCACGAAATTCAAATTAGAAACCAGAAAACGATCTTCCAAATTGGTACGATCGAAATTCAGATGGATTCGAAACAAAAAAAATGTAAATTCAAATCGTAAAAGGTCGAACTAGACATATATATATATATATATACACAAATAGATTGGTCCAAAGATTACCTGGATTCTCTTTGTTTCGGACCTCGACGGCTGTGATTGATTGGAAGAATCAACTATTCTGAGAATTTTTGAATCAGAAGAAGAAATTCGATCGAAGCACTAAATTTTTAGAGTTCGATTGGAGACGAGGGTTTGGGAACGATCGTTGTGGAATGAGTGAGAAATGGACGAGGGAAGAAAAAAAGAGAGAGAGAGAGCGTTGTTTAAGCCTGCAACTTCAATTTCGGGGCATCGAAGAGCGACATTGCCGAGAATTAGCCGGCATCAACCCAGGGCCAGTTTTTAACTCAAAACTTCTCTTCATTTTTTTATTTTATTTTTAATTTTTTAATTTGCATTTGCATTTGAATTTTTATTTTATTTTATTTATTTATTTATTTTTGTTCATATTTTTCAAATTAAAGTTGAACATTGTCCAGTGAGTGAAATCCTCACGGTCAACTGTAAAGGTGTGTTTGTTTAGGGAGCTTAAATGACGAAATATAAATAATATTACAGAATAATACGTGATATTAAATATAATATAGGATTAATTTTTTTACGTGGGATTATTTTTTTAGTGTTTGATTGATGAAATATAAACTGGGATAAAATATATGATTTTAGATAAGATATGATAAAAAATAATTTTGAAACTTTAGATTTATCAGGAAATAAATCCAGAGAATACGGATAAATAATATCATTATTACTTATTTCTCGTTTTGGAAAATATGAAATCCAGTCCGTGAAACAAACACATGACTAAACACATGACAAACACATGACTATTACTTATCCCTCATTTTGGAGGATATGAAATCTAATCCGTAGAACAAACATATGACTAAAGTCAATTTAATCAAAAATGATAAATTACTTATCCAATCCATCATTTATATTCTTCAAACAAACATTGTCTTATGAGTTGCCACGCTGGCTGGCTGGCTGGCTGGCTGGATGTCCCTTTTTTGTTTTTGTTTTTTATTAAATTTTTTTTTAAGTGGAGAAATGGGCCCGTCGTTATGAGGGCCCAACTGCCACACCTTCGAGGCTAAGGAATCCAGCGATAACGAAAACACTACACTTTTCAATTGGTTAAATGATGTCACGGAGGGCAACGAGTCCGTCTCCTTAGCATGGTCTTGTTAAATGCCCGTGACAACTCAACGGAAAATTCTCTCTCTTTGAGACCTACATAATTTATTTAAATTTTAATTTTCAAACCAAATCGATTAAATTTAAGAAATTTAGGTAGCATTTCGTTTGTCTTCTTAAGTTTTATTTTATGTTTTTGTTTTATGCAGCAAAAATCTCAAAACAAGGAAATTAAAAATATTCTGTTTTTCTTGTTTTGGATTAAAAACACTCAAGATAACTTTTAGTTATTTTTCATTTCATGTGTAAACTCATTTCTATTTTCTAAAACAAAATTTGAAAATACAAGTGACCAAATACATTTAAACTGTTTTCCTTCTTTTCGAAAGTGTAAAATGAAAAACGAACTAAAAATAAAAAATAAAAATAAAAAATAGAAAAACAAACAAAATGAAGCATTAATTTATGTAACGTAATAACCGTTCAAGAACGTACATAATTCGGTCAAATTTTAATTTTCAAACCAAATCAATTAAATTTAAGAAATTTGATTTATGTTATGAATTGACCAATTAAGGTTGTATATCATTCAATTAAAATTTGATTTTTAAATCGGATATTTTAATTTTAAAAATTTTGGTTTATGTACCGGACTAGCCGTCTATGGATATACATAATTCAGTCAAATTTTAATTTTTGAACCGAATCAATTACATTTAAAAAGTTCAACTTATTTATTTATCTAACAATTGTTAGTTTAGTCACTTTTTGTAGAATAAAAGTTATTAGTTTTGGTTGTATTTTTAAATTCAAAACCCAAATAGACTAAAGTCACAAATTTTAAGTTACTCAATATTTGATATATATTATGTAACTCTAATATGTACATGTGCATATCATGTGCGATATTATTATATTATCTTCAGATATATTTTATGAATATTAGTATATCATTTGTTAATATTATATTTAGCCTAATTGTCTAAACTATTCAAATCTTAGTTTAAGATAGTACAAAAAATTATAATTATATAATATGTACTCATTTTGCAACATTGATATTTGTCATTTGTCTGTTTATAAATATTTAAAAATTGATAATAAAAACAGTATTTGTTAAACCTATTTTTACTTTTATTTTTTTTTGTTTCCAAATAAATAAACTTAAATATAAAAATATAAATAAAAGAAGTATTTCCACTCTATCTTTTTTCTTTTTTTCTGTTATGGATATTTTACCAATTTTAACACTTTTTTGTCATTTTTTTATTATATTAAAATAAATTATTTTATTTAACTATATTAATAATATAATTAAATTAAATTATTTAGTTATCTAAGTTAATATGTAATATATTTTATTATTTTATTTTTAACAAATAATAAAAAAATTAATATTACTTTAATTTAATAATTAATTTAATCAAATTTAAATATATTCTATTAAATTATATTTAATAAATATCACAATTAAATTGTTTAAATTATTATAAAATATATTTTATTCAATTTTTTTAAAATAATATAATATATTGTATTTTAATATATTTTATATTTATTAAATTAAAGGATTTTTAATAAATAATTTAGTTTAATCAATCTAATTAATTAAATTAAATTTAAATAAATATGGTATGAATATTTTTTATTAAATTCAATTAATTTTTAAAAACTAATAAAATAAAATATTTTATTAAAATAAAAATTAATAATTGTAAATAGAATTATATTTCTAATCACAGTTTTAATATTTATTTAAAAAAAAAACTTACTACATAAAGTAAAAAAAGCGAAAAATGTAAACAATAATGCTCAAGTTATTGACACCAATCGCCGTCATTTCTACAGATTCGATAAATGAAGCTGGATTGCCGTTCGTACATCATTCAAACGTGTCAGAACAAACTTGCATTGCGTTTGCTTATTGCTTTAGTTTTAGTCCAGCCTGTTCCGCGTGCCCCACGCCTTCCCCCTTCGAAAGGCCCTCGTTGTACTTATTAATTTTTTATTTTTTCAAAGGATTAAAATTATCTTATTACATTTTAGGTTGTTTTTAAATTTTAAAAGACAAAACTATTAAATTAATAAAAAATTAACAATTAATAATTAAAAAATTAACTTTTTTTCATTTCCAAACACAAAAAAAACTGAGCTGGCATTTGGTTTATTTTCTTATTTTTTGTTTTCAGTTTTTCATTTTATGTGTTAAACGTCTCAAAATAAGGAAACAGAAAATGCTATGTTTTCTTTGTTTTGAGATTTTCTTTATTTTGGATTGAAAACGCTCAAAATGAATTTTTGTTATTTTTCATTTTTATATATAAACTCATTTTCTGTTTTCTAAAACAAATTTTGAAAACACAAGTGACAAAATATATTTGAATTGTTTTCCTTGTTTTCAAATGTGTAAAATGAAAAATGAACTAAAAACAGAAAATAAATTTTGAAAACACAAGTAACCAAATATATTTGAATTGTTTTCGTTGTTTTCAAATGTGTAAAATGAAAAATGAATTAAAAACAGAAAACAAATTTTGAAAACACAAGTAACCAAATATATTTGAATTGTTTTCCTTGTTTTCAAATGTATAAAATGAAAAATGAACTAAAAACAGAAAACAGAATAACAAACCAAATGAAGCCTTAGGCTAATTCCTAAGGGTGCGTTTGGTGCAAAAGTTTTTGTTGAAAAACTTTGAAATTATCTGTTACACTTTTACATTTTCTTTCCCTCTAAATTTCAAAAAAAAAAATAAAGTGACATATCTACCAAAAAATAACATAGTTACAATTCTGTTAATCAAATGGTAAAATTTTTTTTAGGGATGTCAATACGAAATCGTGCGCTACAAAATGGCACCCACTTTACCTATGTTTTTTTTAGTTTCTGCATACTGTCCCGACGAAAAGTATCAAACCGTTCCGACGGTTTGGTTACTGCCAAAAACCGTTCTTACGCTATTTGAATTCCATTCCGACGAATTGGCCATTTATTTAAGCCGTCCTGACAGAATTTTAAAATCGTTTTGACGAATTCAACCATGTCTTAGCAGAATCTTCAGAACAGTCGTCCCGTTGACGCCCAAAACCGTCTGGACGGATTCGACACTATTTCTCTCCAAAATTTATGGTTTGGATTAGGTGCACAAAATACCAAAAAGTGACTCAAATCACATTTTTTAACTGTTTTCTCTGTTTTTCGTTGCACCAAACGCAACATGTATCAAGTTAATTCCAATGAAAAGACGAGCCCACCTCCTAACTAACAAAATGACAATTTAATCTGAAAATGTAGGCACTTCATTTGGTAAATTCAATTCAAGTTGATTTATTATTTCTGACTAGTTTTTGTTTTTGTTTTTTTTTTTTCTTTTATGATTATTTTAGGTAACCTTTAATTATATTATTCACATTTTAAAAAATCATACAGATCAAGAACCGTTTGACAATTAAAAAAATAAAAAAAACCAACTTTGCACCAATCCAAATTGTTTAGGTTTCATTTGGTTTGTTTTTTTGTTTTCTATAATTTATTTTTGTTTTCTATTTTCTATTTTTAGTTTATTTTTTATTTTACACTTTTGAAAATAAGAAAAACAGTTTAAATGTATTTTGTCACTTATGTTTTCAAAATTTGTTTTAGAAAATAGAAAATGAGTTTATACATGAAATGTAAAAAAAACAAAAAGTCATTTTAAACATTTTCAATCAAAAATAAGAAAAATCTCAAAATAAGGAAAACTGAATATTTTTTGTTTTCTTGTTTTGAAACTTTTAACACATAAAACGAAAACAAAAAAATAGAAAATAAAAAATAAGCCAAATGCCACCATATTATTCTTGATATTTTAATATATATATATATATATAAATATAATCGTTAGATATTATTATTATTATTATTTTATCATTATTATTAATTCTCATAATAACTTTTTTTACAAAAAAATTTGAAACGTAAACAATAATATCAAGCATACTTTCTGCTTTTATAGAAAATATGTAAAAAAAAAAAAAGTAAATAAAAATAAATAAATAAAAACTGAAACTGTTATGAGTAACTACTCAAGCTTCTTGCTTTCAACACATTTAAGTGAAAAGTTTTAATTTAATAATATTTTTTAATCAACGGATGATTATAACTTAAAGAATGAGGATAAAATTATTATTTATATTTAAGAAAAAATAAAAAAAAGTTAGTAACCAAAACACGTAAATAAGAAAGGGGAAAAAAATTATTTAGCTCTCTACTAAGGCTTCGTTTGGAGCTCTATATTCTGATACAAAACTCTATAAATCTCTACAAACACGAATTATAAGATTGTACAATTTAATCTTTTTATTCACTGCACAAATCAAGAGATATTAAATTTTATACAATTTCAAACATACCCTTAATTAGGTTTAGAAAATTTCCATTTTTGATATGTGTGCAAACACGTGTCACCCAAACTAAGCAAACACGTGCAAGGCAAGTCCGACCCGGTTTACAATGCTCGATGGATGACTCAATACAGAGGAGTCTTTAGTCTTGGCCCATTTTATTTTGAGCGGTGCAATGTTACTAAAAAAGTATATATGTGTTGTTAAAAAATATTACTAGAAGAATGTATTAATTTTACGGATTTATTATTTAAAAAAGTTACTAAAAGCATTATTATATAATTACCATTATCACATTAGTCTAGTAATATTTTTAACAAATTATTATAATAAATAAAGACTGAATTAGGAAGTGTTTGGAGTATCAAAATATTATAATATAATGTTAATATTATCAAAAGTTAGTGGTGATGTGATGTAAAAGTGATAAGTCATAAATTTAATTAAATAAATTTAAAAATTTTTAAAAAATTTTGAGGATCCAAACTAAGTCTTAAAATTTTTTGACAAGAAAACCAAATTACTTGGGCATTATATTCTGAAGAACAGTGCGGGATAACTTCTCGTGTATAAATTTTTTGTAATTTAAAAAATTAAACATTTAATAAGGTTCTTAAAATTAAAAATTATTACAATCTATACATTTTACACCCGTTTGAGGTAATTTGTTTTTATCCTTGCGATTCCCATGGCTACTTTTGGGAAATCAAACAATACCAAAAATTATGAACCTGTTTAGTATTCCAAGAAATGGCAAAAAACATTAAAATCTAAGTTTTTAAAATTTTCTAACATAATTTATATTTCTCATAATTTTATACATTTATATATATCTATATATTTTAATAAATTTTTACAAACCCGAATAACATTTTACCAACCCTAATAAATTTTTTACAAATCTCAAAATTTATTTAATCACTTTCAATAAATTCTAATGCAAAATTGTTTCAACAGAACCAAAAAATCATTTCAATGGTTTCTCTCTTCAAAAAAATGAAATAAAAGTAAAAAAACATTTAACTTGGTAACTGCTCGTTAAGTGCCAACAAATTTACCAAACTATATTTTCACTTATTTTTCGTTATTTTTTTCTGTATAAAACGGATCCTATAAAAAATTATTAATTTTTTTGATTTATTTCTATTAAATTTTACCATATATTATTTTATAATAACTTTTTTTTCTTGGCTATCCAAACATTACCCAACTCAACGAATCTCTCTGTCTCTGTCTCTGTCTCTCTCTCTCTCTCGCAATCACAACGTGGTTTTTCCCACCTAATGCGCTCGTATCTTTTATTTCCCTCGTTGCAGTCTTCTAAAATAGTGGCGGTACGTTGATGTGTCTATTTTCATACTAGTTGTAGTGCGTTGAGGAAAAGTTGAAACCAAGCTTGCTTACAGCCAAATTGGTTTGGCAAACTTTGACTGGACTTCACCTCGACGCTAATTTTTTTCTTAATGCAGATGTTGCACGACAGAGGAGGATTTTATTGTAAAGCTATATATGAAGAAAGCCAAGTGGTTGATTGGTTGACCCTCAATTGGTCGAATTATTACAACTTTTTCTCAGCTC
>QLOD02000009.1:8287988-8311335 GCA_003260245.2 Sideroxylon spinosum
AGAGTTTTGTAACGTGATTAAACAAAAAATAAAATAAATAATAACCTTGAAATGTGATTGAATGAAAAAAAAAAAAAAAACCTTATCTAAGTTATGAAAAACTGGAAAGGGACGAAGGGATAAAATTTGAAAAAAATAGTAAAAATCTATCAAAGTTATAAAGTTAAAAAGGTTTAATGTACACTAAAACATATTTACAATTTTTTCACTCATTCTTTATTTTATGTGTAAAGGTGTAAAAATTTAATGAAACAACTTTTCTCTTCTCTCCATTTCTTTCCACTTTTGAGAGGATAAAAATTTTAAAAATTAACCACAAACTTTTATTTCCATTTCTTTTGTTTTCTTTTCCAAAAAAAAAAAAAAAACACTCACAAACAAGAGCTAAGTATTAAAATCTTTTCTCTTCTCTTCCTTTCTTTCCATTTTTCCCCAGCCAAATGAGCTAAAAGACTGAGTTTTGGGAGAAAAGAAAAAAAAACAAAGATTAATTTTTGTAACCAATTAAAAAAAGTATTTAGAAAAGGAAAAAAAAAAAGTTAACTTTTTAACAAATAACTTTTCTGGCTTTTTAATAATTTAACAGTTTTGTCCTTTAAAATTTAAAAGAGATTAAAATGTAAGAGGTTAAATTTAATCATTTAAAAAAAAATCAAAAAGTCCAGTAAAAATCTGTTTATGTTTTGTGTTTTTTTTTTTTCTTTTTTGGTTGTAGTTTTAATAAATATATTTCTATTACGAGTTTATAAAATTTTAAAAATATAAATAACAAAATAAAAAATAAAAATATTATCAAGCGAGACCTAAACAAGCCAAGTTTAAATTTAAGAAATCTTGTCCCGTAGGACTTGATGATTACTACATAAGTTTATGATATTATATATATAATATATAGTACTAATATAAATAACTTTTATAAATTTTGTTTGTTTAGATATATGGTTAGTATTCAATGCCTCCATTTAGACCTCTATAAAAAACAATAAAATCTTTTTAAATTTCTATAAAACTAACTTGTTGCACATTGTACTAATAACAAACATGTTACGTGTGTTAATTTATATCAACCTTATACCCTCTAAACGCATACTTAATTTTTGAGATTCATTTACTTTTTGTCGGAAACACTTGACATTTTTTTCTCAAAGTGTTGAACTCTTTATTAATCATCAAGTATTTTGGAAGTTAAAATTTGACTAATCACAAATATCAATTATTTTTTTAAATAAAAATTATTATTTGACAAAAAATCAAATTGGTAATATTAAATAAATTATTTAATTTTGTGAATATTTGATATAAACGAGCTTCCAAATAGAAAGGCTAATCACATAGGTTTTTCCAATACTTTGGACAGTTCGTAGGTTTCGTGAAGTGATTTACGCATCCTAAGAGCAGATGTAATATGACCTTGCCTCGGAGACATTACTCCTAACCAATATATATATATATATCGATCACATGGATTCATATTATACCTCTATTTTACTTACATTTTTCAAGTTCTTCGATAATCTTATTTGGAATCAACATAAACAGTCATGGTTTGTGATGACGAAACAAGGTGGCAAAGGAACTAAATGATCGTCAGGCATTGAAGAAAACACATACCAAGTATTAAATTCACAAAGGATGATGAGTAAAAGCTGAAGTTGAAGAGCAGATGTCATATCTCAATGGAGGGAACTTTATAATTTGTGGCATAAGAAGGGGGCCAAGCGTGGATCTGTGCGATGAGGAAGACCAGTTCGAGCTCCCAAAGCTCTACATCCAGCAGCCGCCTGCATTCAGTTGAACAGTCACCAATATTAAGATTTTGCTGCTGTCAATACAAACAAAACCCCCCCACAGCCCCAAAACCAATAAAAAAAAAAAAAAGAAACTTTGGCGTGTTTGTGAGAAGTCAAAAATAGAACGCATTTACAATTTCTCCTATGCTATGTTTGGACATTGAATTTGTGGAGGAAATTTAGGGGGAAAGCAGAACGGAATGAAGAAGTTAAATTTATATGGTTTTTTAAGTTTGTTTTAGAAAAATGAGAAGATAATTAATAAATACTTAAAAAAAATTAATTTTTACTTAGTTAATCATAACAAAATAATGTAAATTAATAATTTTATTTTCTATCACTTTTATTTTCCCTCCAGGAATCCATGTTCTAAACATTAGGATTGGGTGATGAAAAAGAAAAATGATGGGAAAATGAAAAGAATAAAAAAAAAAAAAAAAGCATAAAGTCCCAAAAGCATTTTTTATTTTAGTGGATTACTAAATGTAAGAAAATAAAAAACATTCATCAAATAAGTTAATTTTCTAATTTAATTGCTTTTAATTTCTCAAATCCCATACCTTTTCTATTCAATTTTCTACCACAAACTAAATAAAATAAGTAATTTTGAATCCATTTTCCCTTTTATCTTCTCTCACCAAATTCTTAATCAAACAGAGTCTTAGATTGTGTTTGGATTGACGATTTGGCGAGAGAAAAGAAAAAAGAAACATGAAATCCCAAATTTATATTCTTAGTTGATTTTATTAAAAATATAAAAAAATAATAGGCATTTAAATCAATAAACTAATTTTCTAATTTAAATAGTTTAAATTTCTCAAAATTTTTTCCCTTTCTATCTTCCACGACAAACCAAACAAGACAAACCAAACAAAAGAAGTAATTTTGAATTTCATTATACATATTTTTCCCCTTGCAAATCCTTGATGGAAACATAACTCTAGTGAATCTGTCGCTTTGATATGAAAATTGAATTAAACAAGTTTACTCACCACCTGAGCTGCAAACGGCAGCATCTTTTCTGGTGGCATGCTTGAACAAATAGCTACAGATGAAATACAGAGAAAATAACATCATTAGTGGGCCCAAGCTCCAAAAGGTAATAAGACAAAGAAGTAACCCAGATGCTTATAGAAAAATGGTTAAAAAGAGTCATAAAATTTTTAACAAGTGACGTCTTAAAATATTGCATAGAAGTTATATGGTGGAAGCTAATCTACTAACATCAGAGAGGCCACACCAAAAGGACCAACCAAACTACTTGGGGAACGTAGTTCATATATCACCATCACGGAAGATGCAAACAATATTTCATGATCAAACTAAACTTTCTGCTCACCAACAGTAACAAACTCAGAAATTTAGACCAGCGCAAGCTCAAATCAAAGATTTTTTTTTTAATTCCAAACAAATGTATAAAATATGATAAAATACAAACTACTACATAATGATATTAATTTTTTTTTTAAACAAAATAACATTTAAATTAACAAAACAAGATATAACAATCCCTTTCATTCTTTAATATTCCAAAAAAGTTACAAAATGTTTGTTTTTTTTTTTTTAATAAAAATGGAATGACGATTTTTATTCTTTATTTGATTATCAATTTAAGTAACATTAGAATAAAATAATATTAATTTAAACTTAAATTAACAAAATAAGGTATAACAATCCCTTTCATTCTTTAATATTCCAAAAATGTTGCAAAATGTTTGTTTTTTTTAATAAAAATGGAATGACTATTTTTATTGTTTATTTGATTATCAACTTAAGTAATGTTAAAATAAAATAATATTAATTTAAACTTACTTAAAATAAAATTAATAAAAAAATTTAAAATAGATTGGAATATAGATAGAGATAATAATATATAACACAAATCAAATATAACATAACCTATATAATAAGTTACTGAGAGAAAATTCAAAGCTGATACAATATAAATATGTGAACCTAAAATTGCTACAATTTAGTATAATTTGACTTGATTATAAGATAAATTAATTATTAAATATAACCATTAAAATTTAAAATATTTGATCATTTATATACAAACATGATCACCACCCTCAAAGCATTGCATGCATGTGGAAATGATGAAAGTAGTGACATAATATAATTTATTTTTTACTTCATAAAAAACATAATTATTATTTTTTCTTAAGAAACCCAGCACAAGCGAGGGCCTACTCTCGGTGTACAGTGGCTCCCCCATTGCTCACCAAGAAATTGAATTATTTCGGAGTATAATGGGTATTTCCTAGAGATATGCAAGCATTTCTGAGTTCATGGTGCAATAAGTCAAGCTGAGCAAAGAGGAAGACTTGGAGTGTAGCTCCTTTTTTGTTTATTCTGGTTAATTTAATGGAACAATATAGAGGAAGTCAAAAAGATTTACATATGGTGTTCACTGATTTGAATAAGGCCTATGACTGGTTCATAGTAAGATTATATGGAGGGTATTGAAAAAGAAAAGAGTGTGTGACGATAAAAATATGTATAATAGAACCGTAACATATACACAGACGACTGGCGAAGAGATTAAGGAGTTTCCTATCACAATTGGTCTACACCAAGGCTTAGCATTAAGCTCATACTTGTTTTCCCTAATTATGGATGAAATTACAAGACATATTCATGATGAAAAGCCGTAGTGTATATTATTTTCAGATGATATTGTTTTAGTAGATGGGATGAGAGAAAGTGTGAATGCTAAGCTAGAATTGTGGTGGGACGTTAGAGACAAAAGGGTTTAGGCTAAATCGATGCAAAATAAAATATATATATTGCAAGTTTAGTCAATGTAAGACAACTAATAGCATAAAAATAAGTTTGGGCACATAAGATTGTAGAGAAAGAAAACGTTAGGTTCCTTCGATTTATGGTGCAACAGGATGGAGGGATTGATACTGATGTAAATCACAAGATTCAGATCAGGTGGACCAAATAAAAGAGTGTTTCAGGGATCTTGTGCGATCGGAAAGTTTTCCTCATGGTGAAAGGAATTTATTATAAGATGGCGGTAAGACCAGCGTTGTTTTATGGATCAGAGTATTGGGCAGTAAAGCATAATTATGTTCAAAAGATGACAGTTGCGGAAATGAGAATGCCAAGATGGATGTGTGGGATCACAAGAAGAGATAAAATTAGGAACGAAGAGATTAGGGACAAAGTAGGAATAGCACCGATTGAAAATAAAACGAGAGAAAATTGATTAAGATGGTTATGCCATGTTAGAAGATGTTCAACGGAAGCATCGGTTAAAAGATATGAAAGCATGGAGATTGCCATGAGTGAGAGAGGGAGAGGGAGACCCGAGAGAAATTGGAAAGAAACTATTAAATATGACATTGCCTACATGGATCTAACGGAGGACATGACTAGATTTGATTGGCGTTGTCAAATTCATATAACCGACTCCACCTAGTGAGAAAAAGCGTGGCTTGATTTGGTTTAGAAGGAGAGGAATAAAAGAATTTTTGAGGACAGAGAGAGGACTTGCATAGACTAAAAGAGCTTAATTTTTTGATACATTGTATAGCTAGAGGAGAAGGGGTATGGATTCTGATTTAGAATCTATTTTGATTTTTGTTGAACGCGTGATGGTTTAATTGGGGGACTCGGAGATTATCTGCTCTAAATTAAGTATTTTGGGGACATAGCTATGGAGATTTGCTAATAAGAGGCTAAGCTTACAGAGAAGTGCTTGTGGCTAAGTAGGGTTTGGAAAGAGGTGAATGGACTACTATGGAAGGAAAGGGAGCTCATGAGATGAGTCTATGGAAGTCTATCCTCAAGTTGTCGAGCGCTTTTGCTTGACATGTATCTTTTGGGGTGGGTAGAGGAGATAGGGTGTTCTGGGAGGACCCGTGGTTGACAAATGTGAGCAGTTCCCGAGGATCTTTGAATTACCCCAGCGCGAAGAGGAGTTTGTGGAAGAGTTTATCCAGCAGAATAATGGAGTATGTCTTCGGTTTGTGCGCCTAAGAAAGAATTTGCAGGATTGGGAGATCGATAGTCTCTTAGATCTTTACTCAAGTCTCTACTGAGTGATAAGGGGAGAAGATAATGATCGGATATGATGGATGAACTCTGGGAAATTTGAGGTGAGGTCTTTATTCAGGGCATGGAAAGGGCATACTGAGGGGAATTCTTTCAACTGGAGAAAGGTTTAGGACACTGATGCTCTTCCAAAAGTTGTATTTTTTTGTGTGGTGCATGCTACATGGGAAAACTATTACAATTGACAATCTCAGGAAAATAAATTTGATATTGATGAACTGGTGCTATGTAAAAATGGAGAGGATAAGATAGATATCTTTTTGTGCATTTCCTTTGGGTAAGAAAGCTTTGGATCTTGGTCCTATCATGCTTCGGCATTTCTTGGGCCTTTCAAAAAAGGTGAAGTATGTCTGACAAGAATGGTGGGTGGCGAGGGTTCGAAAAGTAAAAGCAGGAATCTTATTCCCACGTGCTTGAGGTGGATCATTTGGGGGGAGAGAAACAGGAGGAACTTCATATACATCTTTTCCTAGAAATACCTAGTTTAGAGAGGTTTCTTACCTGGTCGCAACCCCATGATGCTTTTCAATACAATTTGTTTTCTTATGGGAAAAAAAAAAAATTGAAAAATCAATCATGACTGGATATCATCATCAAATGTTAGGAGCCTGGGATAGGCATTCAAAACAAATAAACGGAGATAAGGATTGCAAGATTAATTATCCTGAAAACCTAGTGACTGAAGAACTTGGTAGTGGTTCAGTTTGATTTTTATTCATTTGAAATGTTAATTCAGATTTTTTTCTTTTTTTTCAGAATTTTTACTAAGGCATGGGTTTTGGCCTGGAGATAAAAAGATTGAGTTGAACTGAACTACCATCTTTTCTTCTGGTTCAAGATGAATTTGAACTAACATCTTTTCTTCTGGCTCAAGATGAATTTGAGATAGTAAAAGAGTGAAATTCTCCAAAACTTTATCAAGTGCTATGATTTCTGATAGAAAATAAGTCTATTTCACCAACAAACAGCAATGGTCTGGCGCACCAATAACACGGGAAAGCAAAAAAAACTCAATTTGCGGACAACAAAACCACAGAAGTAATAGTTGGATCCAATTGTTTCACGTACCATAAATAATTGCTCCGATAAAAGCATCTCCAGCACCTGTTGTATCAACAAGTTCGGAGGGTGGTATCTTTTCAGCTGTTCCAACAAATAATCTCCCAATCACCGTCCCTATACCGCTGGCTTTCAATTTTGTCACTGCCTGGGGGTTTATGTATCAGAAATGCAAGAAAATAATCAAATCCATGTCAAACATAAACGCCATCCTTACTTTAAGCTTCTCGTAAGTGGCATCAAATCAAACAAACAAAAAACTGTAAGACACCAACAATGAAATGCTTGAGGAAATTGAACAGGCCATCAACTATAACATTTTTCTACTAGTCTCATCCGTAGCCTTACTCTATATTAAATACTCCACTTGTAAAGCAGAAAGGAAGTTGCTCGATTATTTAATAATATGTGGTTCTCCAATGTTGGTATGGAGATGACAAACAATTGCTTCCCTACAGCACTCTTCAAGTTGGCTCTGAACTGAATTAACCGGAGTTCATAATCAATAGTTCATTCAGTGCCACCAGCCGAAGGCAGCAGAAAGCTTTTGGCATCATGGAGTCTTCTTTTTGTGCAGGCTTTTATCAAGCCGTCACAGGCCAGCTTGCCTGTGTATATCATTGTAGGTATCCGGGCTGCGGCAACAGGGCCCAAAGGCCATTAATATCTTCCCTGCGTATTGTGACCAAGATTCCTTCCGTGTTGCTTCACCGCAGGAGGATTTCCCCGATGACTAGCCTAGGCAAGATGCCTTCTGCAAGTAATACCTTTCCTTGGAGGACAAGGAGCAATATCCAATGATTTCTCTACTCAACGGATATGTCCTTCAGCGGGATCATTGAGGGTTCAGTGATTTGGTGGCTAGAATAACGGGATCATCCAGAGAGAGAGAGAGAGAGAGAGAGAGAGAGATGATGCTTCCATGATAGATTGTTAACTTCGACTTTTCCCAAGTGCCATTTATCTGTTTGTGTGTATGTGAACAAACCTTAAAAGATGGGTTGGGGTTGGTTGAATGGTTTAAGCAAAGGGGCGATGGAGACTACAGTAGTGACTCTGATCCTTGAACCTTTTAGCATAAACTACTTATTATACAGTAAGTTGCTAGTTTAAAATCACTAACAGAACGAGATTATCATAAATATCATGCATAACCAGATCTGGGTGGGGTGGTTGACCTATTCCCCGACCCTGGCCAGGTTTTGGAGTTGCATCACTGAACCTTCTCCATCTACTCCAACTGAACCCTAGCCAAAGTCATCCTTGTAGGTCAGGGCAGTTAGGAAATCCAGGCAACTGGGTAAATTTGCCATTTGGCTATCCTAGTAGGATCAGGGCAGTTGGGAGATCCAGGCAATTGGGAAAATTTACCACCCTAGAGGTAAGCATCAAGCGCATTATTCTCTCCCCTAAGCCCTAAAAAGGGTCAAACAACAATTTGTGCATAAATAACAATATGCAAGAATGGTGCTTACTATTAGAATGCAAATAGTAGACTCTCAGGCAGAAGGAATTACCGATGAAATGCACGTTGGCACAGCTGTATTGCCATCTTTTCTCTGCTTCAGCGATTCTAATAAACTGTCAATGTCCACTTCTTCAGACTGATCACCCTCTGGCAGTGGTGAGTTCTAGTCGTTAGTTCCATATTAGAAATTTAAATACTAAAGCAACTATATAGGCCAAGCTTAGATAGTTTAGGTTCGTATTTTCAAATGATGTGCTTGCAGATAGTATTAACTGTTGAGAGAGAAAGAAATAGGAATTGTTTACTACAAACCAGTTACACTTCTTTGAAGCATCACACAACCATCCTTGCCTAAGGTCACAATCACAAATTTAATATTTGGCAGCCTCAAGAGCATCGACACAAGTGCACTTGGAACAGATGGTGCCTCGGTCCATACCTGCTAGGCAAGAACACATAACAATTGCCCATTATTAGTTAAAATTTAGATATAAGCAGACATGCAACACTTGAGATGCTGCAATCTCTTATTTCTGTTTTTTGAGCAATCTCAGAAAACCTGAAAGTGGCAATGGGCTTATTGGGCTCTATCATGCCCACACTTGGTATGGTGATACCAGACTCTAAATGAGATTTTTTATATTGTAAATGACTCGACCACATTCAGTCAAGGTATGCTTGAGTCTACAGTGGAGTTGATGGGGGATTATTTATTATTGTAACTAGCTCAGACTCAGTTTTATTTATTGTCTGCATGAGGCTGAGCAAGACATGGAACAAGATGGATAAGCAATTGTACTAAAAGTTCCAAGCTTATCTCATATCAATGCGAAACCCAAACTCAAGATCATAGCTTTAAAACACGCTGGGGCTCAAACAATGATGGCAATGCCGGAAGAAGTTGGCAGTTAACATGGTATCAGAGCAACATCCATCATTTCACTCTTTATCAGTTGTGCCTATCTTGTACTTAGTGTACCAATCTACCTCTCCACATGCGTAGGGGGATGTTGTAATACATCTCACTTTTTTTTTCAATAGCTCGGAACCCATTAATTTATTGCAGCTCTCAACGAATAACGTAGCCCATGGGTAAACCGGGAACCCATGTAACACCCCACAAACCACGTGAATCAGTTAAGTTCAAGACTTACGTCTTGTGTGAGGACCTCCAAGATTTGCTAGAGCTTGGAGTCGAACTCCCAACCTTCCTAAGGGAAGAATATATCTCATTTTGATAAAATCAAGCCTACCAAGCTATTATAGGATCCTAATAGGCCTCTACACCCCTAACCCACTGATCTTGAGTTGGATGCTTTAACAAAAACCATCATGATATCAATACAATTAAACCCTAGTAACGAGCATGTAGGAGTTGCTTTTTAATAAATTGCTTTAAGCCTTTGACACGCAAGCCAAAATCATAAAAATCCTGTGATAATTAGTAGTGAGAAGTCCAAATGCTTAATCTCAATAAATAAATTGTAAATTGAGATTGAAACAAAAGGCAGGTACATTATAACCCTTTTACCAATTGTAAAAGGCAACTTTTTGTAGTACATTACAAGAATAGTTAGCTTGCCTGTGGAAATTTTGCTGAGCATACAACATAATCTGAAAACTTGAGGAGATCGTCCAACCCTTCCCTTTTTCTTTCTGCATCAATTAAGATAGGTATACTCTTGCGTATTGCCTGCACTGGAAGAACTGAAAAGGTTGCTGTTTACTTCTTTTTCAATACGTCTATTAAACAAATTTCAAGAACTAAATTTACCCAAACTAGTACAAGCAAAAAAATTGTTATCACCTCCTCCGCAATAACTAAAGCTGTTTCATGCAATCTTCCATCAAAATAGACAAGTCTCACTCCATCCAATGCAGATGCCAAGCTTGACTCGGAAAGTTCATCAGGAATCATGGGAGGAAACCCAGGAGTGTGAATACAAGTGCGAGTTTTCCTGATAATGCCATTCAAGATTATTATCCTAGGCATGCAATTTAATAGATGTTTGAGAACCAGAATCAAACATATATAATTTTAACAAGCTGCATACTGAAGTCTATAGGGAAGAAAAACATCTTTGGAAAATGCTGACAAAGTGAATTCAAAGCAACCCATAACTTTCATCCAGTTTCCCTCACTACCCCGCTAGTCTAGTGCAAGAGGGAAAGAAAAGAAAAAAGTACTAGTTGTTCTACCAAAATGTAGTTGACAGAATTTCTAGCTGATAAAAATTGTCACATAGACCACAACACAGCAGAAACAGTATGCATATAGGATGGATAACTAGAAGAAAACAAACTGCCAAATAAATATAAGTAAATCATAATATGAAGCGACAATGCAATCACAACCATCCATTCAGTGGAAGTCACAATGGGACCCACACAAAACAGGTGGCCACCATTGCAAAGTCATGATGGGCCTCTTTAGCATGAAGAAAAATAATAGTACATCGTATTTATCCCTAATAGTGTTTAAAAAAAAAGGGAGGTGGGGTGAGGGGGGAGCATATGAGCAAAGGCACTCACGTTTGGTTGTCAACAATGACATAGGTAAATGATGAATTGCCCTCCTGGGAGACCTGTAAGATAAATTGAGTCAGAAAAGCCACAAAGAAGAAAATTATGCAAAATCATGAGGTAGTGCTACATGTTGAAGCTAGAAATCCACAGAATGAAAGAAATAATAAACGAAGAGCATGTCAGAAGGAGCAATCAACAGGACCACACAAGGGGGGTTTGATATGATCTCCTTATTCAAAAAATTTTATACACTGTGGCCTTTGTTACATGGACTCGGATATAAGTATCGCATGTGAGTAAGCACCTAAGTGTCAAACCTCTCAAAATTTAAAATTTAGGATATTTGGATATGTATTCTGTTGAAAGAAAATTAGTCAATAAAAATAAAAGTTGCCCCATTCTCTAATAGCTTAACCTTATAGATAAAATATGGCTAATAATCTAATATGCTATCAGAATAGGCAAAGGTCACCATCCAAATCAAGTAGTTCCGAATGTTTCACCCCTTTAGTTTGACCACACCTGAGAGGGGTGTTGATCAAAATAAATCAGCAAAAATAATAATGTTTTCCCCCTCCCAACACCTTAAGTTTTTTACGTGAGATGGTCGTTAATATAACATATTCAAAAGTTGAGTATCGATATGTAGTAAATATTTAATATACTGTGTAGCATACTAATATAAGGTTGTTTGTTAATGTACTTGAAATTAAATGAAAATTTAAAAAAAAAAAAAGAAAAAAAAAAAGGAGAGAGAAAGGGAGAGATGTTTATCTTCTATCCATTTGAAAAGTTAGAAAATTTTCCCTTATTATCAAATGTAGGTTATTGTTTTTCAAATATTATTAAAAATTAAAGCATTCAAGTGTCAAATGTAAAACATATCCCCATACCCTAAGTGGACATTGATACAATGGAGAAAATAGAAGAGTCAATGTAACACAGCTTGTGGTGAGGTACTGCAATGTCATAACAAAGTACACATGTTCTACACAAATTAACGTGCTGCAATACTGCAATTATTTAAGAATTATGCAAAGTAGGGGGCCTGGGGGTTCATTGGTTTTGGGGAACGGAACTTAGAAAATATTCTGGTTTTAGAGAGTATTGTGTGTTTAGTTTAAACCATGAAATGAACCCTCCTTAACATTTAGTGTTTTCAAGTGCAGAAAATATTAAAGAACTTACAATTAAAAAAAGAAGAAAAGGAAATAAAAACTTTTAACAAGTTTCAAGCCATGTTTAGAATAAAAATACCTGAATTATGGTAAAATGTTCACACAGTCAACTTCAAGAGTGAACAGTGCTCTTGTGGCACGATTAAATTTTTTTGTGTGTGTGTGTGTGGGGGAGGGGGAAAAACCTATCAAGATGCTGACAACTTGATAACCTTATTAAATTTAAATTATCCAAAGTAGCAATTATATCTACATTTTAAAAAGTAAACTTGCCAGCAAAATAAAAATGTGCGCATTGAAAATTTAAAATTCAAATTGCATTTAGTAGAAAATTAATGGTTTCAAAGGAGTTCTTTTTTTTACTAATTGATTACTTATATATATATTTATAAAAAAAGTCTCGCGTATGAATTCCAGCTTACCACAAGAAAAGAAGTATCAATGCCATCAGCCTCCAGTTCCTCTAGTATTCCTCTCCCTTGAGTATCATCCGCAACCTAGTGATTAATTCATTAGCACATTAATGCATTTAAGAAACCTGAGATTCATTTCAAAAAATAAAACTTGAAAAAGAAGTTACAAAAATTATGCAAACAAAGGCTTTGAAACATTATAGGCAAAGGAACAGTTATCCTGTATGTGTGAGAAATTTCTTGGAGATGATAAAACAAATTTACAAAGTAATATTAGATGCTGAGGACCTGAGATAGATATTTGTTATGGTGTATGATTTTCTTTATTCTTGAGATGTTTAAAAGTTTGGATGTTGGAATCTTTGGATGCTTTTTCGGGAATGTTGCATAATATTACCAATAAAAAAGAGATGATCACTTTTTATCTTCAAGGGGCTAAACAGAGAGGGTTTCTAGTATCAGATTATTCTATTCTCCAATGGAAGGGCATTAGGCACACAAATGCTCCAGTAAAGTTAACCTTCTTTCACCAGCAATTTTTAAAGTCCAATTTGAATATGATAAACTTAAGCAGAGGGGGTTCACTCTACTCCCAATTGGTATTGCGAAATTGAGGAGAGCATTTGCTACCTACTCATGGCCAGGATTACACCACATTTTAGTGGTATGCTCTGGAATTGGAAAGGTTTAGAGTTACAGAAGGCAGCCTGTTTACAAGTTATTCTTTTATTTAACGAGAGGAAAAGGTAGTCTGTTAAGGGCATTGTTCTCCCTTTGTGCAAGTAAGAGGTAATATTATTGATTATTTGTTTTTTGCAGGGTTACGGAGTTCATTTCCCTTGTCTATAGATTATTTTGCAGCAACTTTTAAGTGACATGCCTTTTTTTTTTTGTAATCTCTTTTCATTTGGTATGTTTTTCCTCTTAATCTTAGTTGGTCCGGTCTTATATGCTTTGCGCGTACAAGGTTGTGCCATGTTTTTGGCACTTTTCCCCCTTCAAAATGACGTCAGTTGTGCCTGGTCATAACAAAAAAGCGAAATGACCACCTTTTTATGCCACCTTCTCGTCAAAAAATTGTCAATCTTGCACACCAGTAAGGATCACAACGTTATTTGAGCAGCAACAAGTTTTTTCATTCAACCGGTGTGACAAAATATGGAGCAAATGTAACATCAGAACAACATTTCACGTCATTATAGTAATTTCAAGGGGACAAGATTAGCTCACCCTAGGTGACTAACAAAATTAGCTCATCCCAGTCAAATTACATCATTTGAATGTATAACTAACACGAGTACAATAACGGGTTAATTATACTAACATCCTTTCAACTATACCTAATTTTCGATTTATCCCCCCCCCCCACCTATGTAAAAGGGGGCACTGTTTGGAAACCTTTAAAAAATTAAGATGGAATAAGGTAACAGTCAGCCCTCTTTATAATATAATTTTGCTAAGACCCTCAAATACAAAAAGAACAAACAAATAAAATACATATATAAACATACATAATAATAGCATTATTATGTTCATATATACATACAGTCATGTGGGTCCCATCGATGAAGGGAGACAGCTTTTCAAAGAAATGGAAAGTTTCTGTGGGGTTCGTCGAGAGCTCAAGCACAATGGGTACATGGATGATTCGCTTGGAAAAGCTGGTTTGGTCAGAGAAACAATGGAAATGATAGAGGAAATGCCAATCTTGGGTGATGTTGTGGGGTGGTTGGCTCAGTGGATGTAGGATTGCAGGGAATGTTGAAATTGCAGAGAGAACAGCTGTGCAAGTGATGGAGATAAAAACCGAAAATGGGGGAGCCTATTCGACCTTGAAAATATTTATGCAAATGCAGAGAGATGGGGTGACTTGGTAAAGATTAGGAGATTGAGGGACTCTCCAAGGGTGAAAAATAGCATTCTATATATATGCATACATAAAAAACAAATAAAATATAAATAGATTCTCTATGTATTTTTATGTATTTTATTTGTTTTTTTCTTTTTGTGTATTTGAGGATATTTTGGTCATAGCAAAATTGAGTAATAAAAGGGGCTGACCGTTTACTTTTACCATCCAACTTTTTGACAGTATCCGAATGGAGCCCCTTTTAGATAGGTAAGAGTGTCAAAGTATTAGACTTAATAGATGAAGAGGTAAATTGAAAATCAAGTATAGTTGAAGGGGTGATAGTATAAGTAACACTTTAATAATTAGTATGATTGTGGAAGAAAAATAATTGGTTAAGAACTGGAACAGATAATATATCATAACTAAAGATATTTCCAGGTTGATTAGCAGACCTTCGAAATCAGCCTTGGGTTTAAGCCCAAACGAGCTGCACATGTTGAAGCATTCCCTGCATTTCCACCACCTTGAATCTGCGAAGCAAAAAAGTCAGAATATTCTTGCATTCTCTTTTAAAGCCCCAAGCCAATCATTACTATAATAGTACCAATAAATGAGTCAAGTAGTTGGAGAATCACATTGCAGACTACTTAAAAAATTCACAGAAAAATGCTTGATGGTGAAAATTTTTCCTTGGGAAAATGTTGTTCTAACCTAAAGAATCTACCCAAAAGAGTTTTTTTTTTTTTTTTTGGTAAGTCTACCCAAAAGAGTTGCCAAATGATGTAACAAGGACCTTTTTGCAATTAAATTGCATCTTAACTGGTGTTTTCATTTGAAGTGATAGGTCCATAAGTCTCCACATATTTTTGGTAATTGTGTCTGGTAGTATAGCATATCTATATTCCTTGTAAAGGAATATGGAGAAAAACATAACTGAAATTCAACGGTAAGATTGAAGTAGAGATCACCAGTTCGAATCCCCTTATCTGTTTCTTGGTTCTGTGGGTGGCTCAAGAGCTCTAGGCATTGGATACCTTTAGTACCAAAAATAAAGAAAATCAAAAAATAAAAATCAAAAATCAAAACTGAAATTAAGTTTCCTTGTATATTGAAGGAAAAAAAAATAATGTTCAATTTACTAGTAGAAGTTAGATCTCTTAAAACTTAAAATAAGCATAAGAGTCACCATGTTGAATGTGGCATAGATACCCCATTTTTGCTCCTTCCTATTTGCACTTTCTGAGCTAAAACTTGAAATCGACAAAAATAAATTTGAATCCACAACATGATTTTGAAGCAACAAAAACATCAACCAAAACACTTTGGGCCACAATCAATCTAAAAAATTTTGCAAATGACCTTCCAATCGATAGTTTGCCCTAGACATTGATGAAACAACACAATACACTTGTATGTTTTTAATGTGTTTTTATGATGTTTATTTGCGTTTATAAATTTTACAAAAATATTAATAAAATAAACCGAGGAAGCTAGGGTGACTCTGGCCTAACGCAATCTTGACCCGAAGGGAAGGTGGGCCAGTCAAGGCAGACCAACCCCATTTTCCATCAAAATCACAATTTTGCATGACTAAAATAACCTCTTAACGATTTTTTGTTTTGAACATAAATATATATATATATATATATATGTTAGTAATAGGAAAAAATTAAGGGTGCCGCTATTTGTAGTCATATTTTTTCTCCCGGGATAAAATATAAAAAAACTCATACACTTCACCCTCGGTCTCATTTTGGTCCCACTAATTTCAATTATGACAGTCAAATCCTCGCACTTCCAATCAAGCAACTATGTAGTCCTTCCATCTGCTGCCTATTAATTACAACCATTAGGATGAGGGTAAAATCGACATTTCCCCCTAGGACTAGGGTTTCAGGGAAAAGAGGGTGGCAGCTGAGAAAGTATAAGGCTATTAGCAAGGCTGCTATAGCAAAGCCAGCATCGGAAGTTGGACCGGTTACCTGAATAGGGGTCGTTAGAGTTGTTAAAACCGCCTGAAAAATGGGAGGGGTAAGGCCGGAGCTTTGGAGACCGATTGGAGTGTTTTTTGGGACCAAATCCACTCTGGAATTAGTTGGAATAAAGTAGGTAGCTTGGAGTATTTCCTAATATCGATTAAACAAAAACAGAGAGCCTCTCTTCGACCTTAGCATAAATCATAGAAGAAATCCAATTGAAATCAGAAAAATGAGAAGGACTTTCACATTAATTCGAATGGGCATGAACCAATCCAATAGGAACCCTAGTTTCTTTATCAGCAACATGAACAGAGTTAGGGTTCGTTTTAGTTGCAACAGAAAAAAGAGAAGAGATAGCCAAACCAATATTCACATAGGAGAGTGCCAGGCTCACCATTGGATGAATGGAAACGATCAAAACATGATCGGAAGTTGCATCCACATCATCCAGAATGTTGGGCGGTGGATCTGGGGTTCTTCAGCAACCATGGTGGCTACTAGATTGTCGGAAAATCAAGGTCGACCACCTAACATTGAAGAAGAAAGGCCGGCAAGTATAAGGTCTAGTGGTGTCGCCGGAAAGGGCCAAACGGCATCAGAAAATATTTTAGAGAGATGACGGTTTTACTCTCGCCTAACAGTTGCAATTAACGAGCAGTAGACAGAAGGACTACATTGCTCTTTGACCAAAAGTACGGAGATTTAACTCTCACAATTAAAACTAGTGAAACCAAAGTGAGATCGACGGTGTAGGATGGTTATTGTACTTTACCATTTCTCCTGCAGCCCAATTAAGTTTTTTTCACCTAAAGACAAAAATGCCCTAATGCAAAATGACCTCACTGCATTCTATATTTATTCTACATAGCTCACACTCTAACAGCCTGTTTAGATGGAGAGAAATGGAAAATAAGAAGAGAAAAGAAAATATTTTAAAATTTAACTTTTTTTTGTGAGTTTTTTTAGGGAAAGAAAAGAAAAGAAAAGAAAAGAAATGGAAAAAAAAATTAATAGTTAGTTTTTAAAATTTTCATCCTCCCGAAAGTGGGAAGAAATGGAGAGAAGAGAAACGTTGCTTGACGAAACTTTCAAAATGACACATTTACCCATGAAATAAAAAATGAGAAAAAAATTATAAATGTGTCCTAGTACAAATTAAACCCTTTTAACTTCATCATTTTGATAGATTTTTACTATTTTTCTCAAATTTCATCCGTTCATCCCTCTCCAGTTTTCACAATCTAAGTATACATATATGTATTATGTATTCTAGTCGTTTCAGGGTACAATATTTTTTTTTTTTTCTTTTTAACTAACAACATTCTCTATTGAAGTTCTTTTTTTTTCAATATTATTTCTATTTTTGTGTAGCACTTTTTAGTTTATTTATTTTCTTGTTTAATATGCTGATACTTTATTTATTTATTAATAATATAGGGATGTTTATTTATTAATAATATCAAGGTAAAACAGTAAGATAACAACAGATATTTTCTTTTTCTTCCATTTCTTTTAGCTCACAAACAAGAAGAAAGAAATAATAATTTTTTATCCCCCAAACATTCAAATGAATGGAAAGAAAATTATTATCATTTCTCTTCTTTTCTCTTCTCTCGTAATTAATATTTTCTTTTTTTCTCTTGTCTCTCCTAAACTCACAAATGGAGCATAAAAAAGACTATGCAAACAATATTGACACCACTTGTTGAAAAAATTAAACAAAATTTGACAATCACTTGCTGAAGCAAAATTTTGACAGATAAACGAAACATTTTAACAGTTGATTACTGAACAAATTAAAAATTTTCAACAAGTACTTGCTAAAAAAAATCAAACAATTTCAACAATCAGTAGCTGAAAAAATTTAGCAATTAACCACATAAACTTTCGACACTTCCACACCAAAATAAACAAAACATTTCAGCAACTTGATTAGTGAAAAAATTAATACATTCCAACAGGCTCTTGCTATTTTGATCAATGGATATTTTTAGAACTTTAGGTGTAATTTGTGGGTTGTGCGGAGAAATTATTGGGGTGCTTGGAGAAAACACAGGATGAATAAATTAACTGGAATTCGTAGAGAAAAAGTAAGGCTACGAATAGCTGCACCCAAAAAGTAATAGAAGAGAAGGAGAATATAGTGGCTTATGAGGGAAAAAAATCAAAAAGATTGGAAAAGAATGGGTAGAGAGGGGAGCTCGAAGAAGATTAAAGACAGAAAGAATAGGGTAAAAGAAAAGAAGACACAAACATAGTGTGGGTGCCTTCACCCTAGCTATTTTTTCGTTGACCTTGAACTGGGGAGTTTATAATCATCGTGAATCCCACTAGATATTAGTTGGGACAAGCTTTACCACAACAACAAGAACCTCAAACACACCACATTGAAGATTTAAATAAAAGAAGGAAATAAAGTTGTTTACAAACAATTTTCCTAGTAAATGAGTGGGGAATCAAAACTGACATTAAAACTTTCCATATAGGAGGAGAAAAGAATATATAGTGCCCGGTTCACTGGCAATAGATTTATATACATCTTCAAGTAAATACCATAGGAATTCCTCAGTGAACCGACTGCTCTGGTAGATTCAATTCCAATTTGAGGCAATTTAATTCTAGGGCGTTTAATTCACAATTGAAGACGAAACGAGAATAATCTCAATCATGTTATACTAGTAGCGCGCAATATAAGAGAGAATCTGACAATTAACTAACACTTTGTTAATTTAAAGACATGGAATTTAAAGACGATTCCCACCAAATGAAATCAAATCCCATCAAATCCTTTGTTCCAAACAAAGTGTAAGAGTAAAGACCTTCAAGCTGGTGCTTCTGATCTTGTCGTCCGGCTTGGGAAAAGCAGCCACCGCAGCCAAGAAGTCCACCGACACAGCACCACATCCGAGCTGCCGAAATTTACGCAATCCACTTGATCAGAACATCTGGTAATAAACATATAAAAAACTTCTACATCGCAATACATATATATATATGACAGAGAGAAGGGGAGGGGGCGCACAACGATGCGATTTTCAGGTAGCGGAGGAAGCGGCGGTGAGGAAGCGGCAGAAGCCTGAGTCGACGGAGATAACATTTTGGCCCTGAAATTTCTCCATTAAGTGCAGGTTAGTAATATATACAAAGTATATAGAGATGATGTAAGTAAATATGGAAATATAAAAATAAAGAGAATAGTGGTGGAGAAAGTAAAATAACCTAGTAATGGAGGGGAAGAAAAAGAAATTGGATATTGGAAGAACAGACGAAAAAGAAAGAGAGCTCGGGGATTTGAGAACAATGGCGGTGGGAGCTCAGACGAGCTTCGCTATTTCTCTGGAGGCTCAGGGACTCGTGCCCCCAAGATTAACGATAAGAAGTGTATTAAAACTGCCTAGAGTTGACAGCTGGGCCTCGGGGATAACGGATATAATATTTCTTTGGCATGGCCACAAATTTAAAAAGTTCGATTTCCTTAATTTATTTTTTAGTTTTTATTTTTTTTGTAAAGGTGACAGTTATTACTTTTGATTACAATTTTGAAATTTTAAAATTAAATAAATTAAAATAATTGAATCGATCTTACTAAATATTAAAATACACACGCACATATATATAATTAATTTAAAAATTCATTCCTATCAATGATTTTATCTTTTAAAATCTCAAGATTACAAAAAAATTAATAAATTATTATACTATTTAAACATTTTAAATTTCAAATAATACTTCTATAAAAATTATTATTTTATCTATATAATTAAATTATAAAAATATATATTTAAATTTATAAATTATATAACTGAATCGATCGTAATTAAATGATATAATTCGATTTGGTTAATAAACATCTTTTTGCTTGATTTAGTTATTATTTCTAATTTTTGAAAATGATCACTTCAATTATAAAAGTTGTAAAAACACGCTTTTGCCATATACATTGAGAACTCTGTTTACAAATATATTTGTCAAAATTAATTTGATTTTAAAATAAAAAATTAATTTGTTCTGATTTAATAAATAAAATTTGTATTTCAAAAACACGTTTGAATTGAAAATTTGCATTGGGTTCATTTATGAGAAATATTAAATTTTATCATATTAATAAGAAATAAATAAAAATATGATAAATATAATATATGAATATAAATTTATTCACTTATTTAACTGATTTGAGAAAAGAACTAAATTATTATCAAAAATTTATTATTCTGGATTAGATTTCAAATAATATAAAATTTTTAAAATTTAAGTTATGTAATAACATCAAATTTAAGTTATAAAATATTGTTTTAATTTAAAACATAAGAATTATTAAGAATTCTCCTCAACTAAATTTAATCCTATCTAATCCATCGTTCAAAATAGAATATTAGATAATTTATTTAAACCTTTAACAAGACGTGCTAATAATATAACTTCTTAAAATATCAAAGTTCACATTCATACTTAGAATAAAGTTAATACTTAAATGCTTAAATTATTATTATTATTATTATTATTACTACTACTACTACTACTACTACTGCCATTTTACTCTAATTTGATCCATGTTTACTTTACCCCCTTTATTTATATACATACACTATTAAAGATAACATTAGGGATATTGATGAATGTTATTTTATATATGTATATATACACTATTATAATTGTTTCATTCATTCCCTTCCTTTTCCTTTCACTCAATTCAGATTTTCTCGAACAAAGGTTAAATGTAAAAAATTATATACAAGTTCATTCATGAATCATTTGCAACCCTAAAGTTGTCAAATCTTCTATCCAACAAGCACTCCGTTCAAATAGAAAGAATGAGAAGTGAAAAGAAGAATTACTTAAACGAAAAAGAAATGGTGTAGAAATAAAAGGATGGAGAGATTTACCGTACTAAATTGATCGAATTCTCCTTTCAAACTCACACTTTGTTTAGATGGAAGAATTCTCCTTCCAAACTCACACATTGTTTAGATGGAAAGGAGGAGAGCAAATGGAATAATTAATTCCATCAAAAAGGTAATAAAGGAAAATATAAAGAAGGAGATAATACGTTTTTTTTCTCTTGATGATTAAGGACCTGTTTAGACAGTAAATAAATATCAAAATTTACCAAAAGTTATAAAAAATTCGTATTTTCTTCCAATCAAATTCTACCACATATCACATTTACATCAAATATCTATACTTTTATTATACTTTTTTGTTAATATTTTTTCAACCAAACATCTCCTAAATAAGTTATGATGTAATAATAAAAGGAATACATGTAAAGAATAAAAAAAATTAACTTTTTATACTTCTTTTAATATAAATATATTTAATCTTAAATAAAAATAATTTTTAAAAATTACTTCACCTCACTTCTCTTTTCTTTCCCCCCCAATTTTAGAGAGAGAGAAGGGAGGTGGGGAATGTAAGTTATCAGGAGGTTTAGGCATTGATCATGCTCAACAGTCCAAGCAAAAGCTGAATAGATGTTCAAAAAATATTGAAATATAACTCAACCAACACCGCCGAAGTACTTCATGGAAATCAATCATAACGAGCAGTGATTGCTCCTTCCTAAGGTGGTGATGATCAATCACAATGAAATAATTCAACTGGTGGTTTCCTTCTGCATGCACAATGGCATTATGTTGATCATCGAGAAGATGAATCACTTCCAACAATAGAAACAGGAATCAAAGGAAAAAGGGCCGGATCAATCCAGCATTGAACTGAAGCTGAAGGTAAGTAACTTAGCACATATACAACATGGGCTATTCAACTTACATCTCCATTTGTGTGTTGTAATGAATTAAAATTTAACAAAATTAGAAAAACCCAAGTACTCTTTTATCTTTCCCTCCAACAGGAAACCGCAGCAATTCAAGCAAACTCCTATGCTACACCGAGAGACCATTTTCTTCAATTATCACGGCCTTTCTCGGTACTGTACAATTCAGAAACACACTAAAAGGAAGCCTCGAAACCAGTACCATAATTCCAACCGCGTTTTGAGAGTAGTTCACTATGTTCACTCACACTCCCCTTCAATCTATAAAATGCTGGCTTGCTCCGGACTGTCCTCAGCGGACCTGACCTGTTTCCATGACTGATAGGTAAAAAGGCCCCACCACCGGTCAAACTTAACGCTGAAAGCGGTCTGTTTTCCATCTCTTCGAGTGGACCTGAACTATACTCCATGGTTATGAACGAAGATGCATGCCCGTAAGTTAAGCGCGGTGTAATCCCACCGGCATTCCACCAACTGCCATCAGAGGGGCCAAGATCGCCTTTAAAATCAGAGTCCCGAGCAGAAGACTCTTTCTGACTACAACAATCCCCACCGGTCTCGTCTTTATCGTTGTATATGAGTTTCAGAGCCTGCACAACTTCCCCCATGAACGGCCGGTGAGTCACCTCTGGGTGAACGCACATAGAAGCAATAGCTGCCACCTTTGCCATGTCATCAAAGTCATAGTTTCCAGCCAACAAAGGGTCCACCAACTGCTCCAATCCTTCTCTGTTTGTCAATAGTGGCCGTGCCCATGTCACTAGGTTCTCTTCCCCAGGAGGTTGAGACATGTCCACAGGTTTCCTCCCTGAAAGAAGCTCCAAAAGCACAACCCCATAACTATAAACATCACTTTTAACAAGTAGATGTCCTGTCATTGCATATTCAGGGGCAACATACCTGAATTAACAAAATAACAAATTGATCAGACAACATACCTAAAGATTGGATCTAATACAAAACTGCAACAAAGAAAAATCAGGCAGTTAATAATAAAAACTGGGGTATTAGGTTACAAGATCCAGGAATTTATGTATCAGGCAGTGAAATTCAATGAATTCCTTGATTAGATGCAAACATACAAAGTGGACCAGTAAACTGTAAGATAAAAGACAACGAGGAGATTTTCAGAATTTTAAACAGGAAAGTGCAATCCTATGTTTTTTTTTTTTTAATGTTGTCTATAATGATTGAAGAATCAAAAACTTTCAATTGAGCTTATTCTTTCAATTGGTATTTTGCTT
>QLOD02000009.1:8311435-8341042 GCA_003260245.2 Sideroxylon spinosum
GGAAAGTGCAATCCTATGTTTTTTTTTTTTTGGGGGGGGGGGGGGAGGGGCAACTCAAGGAATCACCACCCAGCAAAGACGTGACCATACCCCTATCTTGGCCCTCAAGGAATAATATCGAAGCTAAAACCTTATTCCATTGTGTCACTGAGTTGTGACTTTGGCGAAAGCCTTGCTCGTGACTCCTCACAGTTAGCACAAGTGATGGCACAAAAACAGTACTGCTGTGCTTGCTAATGGACTAGAGAGAGAGAGAATGCGTTTGCCAAGGAGTGCCATATTCATAAATATGAGGAACTCTACCTTCAAAAGTTGTTGGTATTTTTCCTAAATTTTTATGATTTAGTTTGTCTCTATAAGTGCATAGCAACTAACGGATTGAGACTTGGAGTTTCGTAAAATATATGCAAGACATAATAACTCCTCGAACAGGCATGATGTTTCTTGGTAACATGTATGAAAACGTTCATAATGCTACTAGAAGGGGGTGTCCAGGTGTGACTCCACCCCCCTGTGTTTGCACTTAGTGAATCCTCATGGTCGAGTAACATGGTGTGCCATCAGTCCCTCCAAGAGCAAATGCGAGCAGTGTGGCAATGGCTGACACTAAGCGTACTTTTTGTGCAGGGTTTTTTTGGTGCATGTGGCCTGTCTCAATTATGCTAATATCAAGCGCCCATAATTGAGACCAAATGAGCGATTGATATATCAAATGACATGTCATGTGATTAGTGTGACGTGGCATTGTGTTTGTGGCTTGCGATCGTCTCTATTATTGAGTTTTGCTATGTGGATACTTGCGGAAAAGATGTGTTGCTCGATATCATTGCTTATCCAAGGTGCCTTGTACGTGGTGTTGGAAAGGGGTCTTGTTGTACTCGTCTTGGCCTTGATAATGGACTTGTGCCATACAAGTCACACTAAAGTGTGTGTGCTTGGTTCTTGAACGCTTGGCAGAAGATTTGGAGATGTTGTTTTGTCATATTGTTGCTACTAATACCAGGCCTACTACCTGCTGGGCAAACACACAAGTTACTAGTTTTGTGACGGGAGGCATCTTCTGCCCGGGTTAGGCAACAAGTTTATGCAAATGAAGATCGTGATTATAATGGGTGCAAGACTCAAAAGAGTTTGCGTGAATGCTCTTAGTGGAGCCTCCTTTAGATGTTAGTCGACCGTGCTTAAGTTGCCTTGGTGCATGAGCAAGCAAGATTAAGCTTGGTCGCCTCACGGGCATTGTATTTTGCTACTTGTAATGTGGGCAGAAAAGGCCGCAAAAAATGGATGTCATGCCTTGAATCTGCAAGCCAGTGACACTTTAGCACTTAGTCTCAACTCCCGAACCACTAGAGTTACCCCTTGGGGTTGTAGTTGCACTTCATCTATTAAGGAAGAATGTTTATTTACTTCATGCTAAAGTTATAGGGGAACTTCTTGTGATTTGTTAAGATAAAATTAAGTGCATAATTTACGACTTGAGAAGATGTACGAATTGCTCCAATGTTTGAGAAAATGTCGAAAAACACAACGTAAATGTCCTATCAAAATATTTGCGTCAATGGGATGCATATGTTCTTAATTTGGATCTTACACTAAACAAAGTGTCAGTAGAGCTCAAGACTTCTGAATAACTCTCTGTACAATTGACATGGTGAAAGTTCAAATAAGAATAGTACGTACCCAAAAGTTCCCATGACCCTGGTTGAGATATGATGACTTCCTTCTGTTGCCTCCCTTGCCAACCCAAAATCTGATACCTTGGGGGTGAAGTCATCTTCTAGTAAAACATTGCTGGCCTTAAAATCTCTGTGAATAACACGAGGATTAGAATCTTCATGAAGATAAGCCAATCCTCTTGCTGCACCAAGGGCAATCTTCAATCGTGTATCCCAATCAAGAGGCCCCTTTCTCTTGTCTGCGCCTGAAACGCCAACACACAATGCAATGAATTTTTGCATTTCAAGTTTCTCTTTCAGTCAAAAATAGAGGAGCGAAGGGCTAAATCAAAAGTGCCACGCAAGAGGTAGTCATTGATATGATGGGAGGTAAGACAACTATTTAATCAACAGGTCACTAGATAATTATACCATGCAAATGGGACTCAACACTGCCATTTGGAACAAGCTCATAAACCAAGCAGCGTATGTGATCTTCAACGCATATACCAATCAGTTTCACAAGGTTACGGTGATGCAATCGGCTTAACATCTCAATTTCTGCAATAAATTCACGACCCCCATTCTGATTATCCCTTGTAAGCAATTTTACTGCAACATCCGTTTCATCTTCTAGGATCCCATGGTAAACGCGCCCAAAACCACCTTCACCCAAAACCCTTTTGGAACTAAACTTTTCTGTGGCTTTCTCAAGCTCCACAAGTGCAAATCTTTTCACAGAAAGAATGGAAGTGGGCATGGTGGAAATGAGAGATACCGATGTTGAGCTTGGCACACTACTCGGTAAGGTAGATCCAGTTACTGCAACATGCAAAGAAATTCGATCATGTTTGCAGGATCACAACAAATTTAGATAGTTGAAATTCATGAACAAAATTATCAATCAACCACCAAAACTGAACATATCAGATGAGCTAGATAATTGCTTTTCCAGTCAAGACCACTGCCTCAGAAGTAGCAGCAGAAGTCATACAGTAAGTTCATGCCAATAAGACCAGCAAGTAGAAACCACAAACAAGAGAAGGTCTAATATGAAACAAGTCCTTTTTTTTTTTTTTTTTTTTTTTTTTTGGGGGGGGGGGGGGGGCGGGGACGGGGTGTTTTGTGCCAGGTGGGGGGGTGTGGACATCTTGGCGCTTGATCAACTAAAAAGGCAGGGTTCAATGACTACTAATTGTTGTTTATAGAAAATTCGCCAAAAGGAGACTACACTTGCCAATTTGGAAGTGAAATCCAACCTCAGATTACAGCCTTCATGGATCATTAAGTGAAACCAACTATCAATCTACCAAGAATGCAGGAAAGAAACACTACAAAGAGCAAAATTGGGGTTTCCCTCTGACAAGTAAAACTCCATAATCATTCACTCAACAGAGCTTTGCTAAAAATTGTTAGCCTCTGAATCCCAAAGCCATCATCATTAACAAGTCAATAAACATATCAAAGTGATACTTGGAATTCTCACTTTGATTGCCCCCAAAGGACTTACTTCTGAGTCTCCCAACCAACACGTGAGGGTTGAAGGGGAAGCACATGAAGGCCACCATTGGCCCACACCTCATGTCATGAGAGTGACAAGTGAGGCCCACCTAGATATTGCCGTATTATTGTTAGTCACCAATTGTCTCAAAAGCTTAAGCTGTTAGAAAATTGATCCAATAATTTATATCAAGCTATTTTAACACAACCCTCTTGTGCAACCCTAGTTTGCACATGGAGCAGAGACAAGCAAACTAAACCAAACAAGATGCACAAAACAAAATGACTAGAGTGCACAATAACAAACGGGGAAGAAACATTGATACTAAGACTTATATCTAATACCCTTGGAACTAAAACTCTGATATTAT
This sequence comes from Sideroxylon spinosum, assembly GCA_003260245.2. Taxonomy (NCBI): domain Eukaryota; kingdom Viridiplantae; phylum Streptophyta; class Magnoliopsida; order Ericales; family Sapotaceae; genus Sideroxylon; species Sideroxylon spinosum. Next base: position 8,314,962 of record QLOD02000009.1, read on the forward strand.
GTTAACTCACTAATTGTCTCAAAAACTTGAGTTATTTAAAAATGAGCCTAACAATGTATATCAAGCTATTTCAATCACTACATGCTAAATAGCAATCTGAAATGTACCCTCACAATAAAACATAAAACACTAACAAAGTTAGAAAGAAAGGAATGAACTCTAAGCAAATGTCGTCAGCTCTTATGACACTTGGCAAGCTAATATTCATGTCAAGCAATAGCAAACCTAGGACAGAACATTTTAACACAAGGGGTAAGTAATTTCAGCAAAAGAAGATCCACTTTAGGGTGCTAAATCTTTTGCATGGGCAATTACTCTTGGGAGAATCCTACATGTAAACAAAATAACGAAAATCAGGATTGTGGCAATAGAAGAGAAGAAGACATAAATGAGGCTACAATTGAGCTAAGCAGGAAGACATGTAAGCAAATGAGCCAATGACCTAATATCGCATTGCTCATTAGACAACTTTCCAAACATTTGATTACCAACTGCAACTTTGTTAAACTCTGTATATCATTTTTAATGAGTATGAACAAACCCCCGGACTTACCAGGTCTCTTAGTAGCAGATGGTTTAAAGACAGGACCAACGGCATTTGACGGTCTTTCAGTCTTCCTCCATCTTAAGAGGATGGAAACTGCTCCACAGCAAACCATCAAGAGAACCAATGCAGACAAAGCAATGATGAAAATAGTTCTAGTGTTCATCTTCTGGTTCTTGTTTACAAAATCTGCAGTAACAGGGAATTGCTGATTCCCAGCACTTCCACTGGGACCACTGCCCATGTAACCCCCAGGTGGTGGTGACGAGGGAAGCCCTGTTAATCACTATTTCAGATTCTGCAGCAGCATATGAGAGAGAAGGGGGGGGGAGAGAGAGAGAGAGAGAGAGAGAGAGAGAGAGAGAGAGTTTACTGAAAGATCTGAGGTTGCTACCTGGATAATTAATATACATTACTTCATAATTGCCAAAAAGAGTCTTGTTTAGAGGCACCTTCTTCTTGTAAAATCTCTCAGAAGTCAACATAGCTGTGGTATTATCAAACTTCTCTCCCAGAGGTACCAAATTAATATCCACCACTGTTCTTTCCTGATTTTGACTATCAGCACTGGCTCCAACAATAATCACTTGACTTTGTATTAAATATGTGCCTGTTGCGATCTCGATCTCAAGTTCTCTAACCAGAGGAAAGATGGCATACAGAGATACATTCAAAGTAAGTCTTACTTTCATAGGAAACACACAACCACATGGTGAGCCAATGGGAGTTGAAGTAAACGGCTCCATACATATTTGACCACAACCTGAGAAAGCATAACAGCACCTCATAAAAAGACAAACAACAGGAAATGGGAGAGTGATGGAACATTTAAATGGTAGATTTATTATTTAAATAGGCAAACCATACAATAGCATAGCATTAAATCAAGCATTAAAATAGTGGATTTACTGTTTAAATAGGGAAAGCCAAATTTACTTCACCTTTTACCGAAAATAAAAAACAAAACATTAAAGAGATTTTCTTTTTTATTTTTTGATAATTAAATAATGGGATATATTAAGTAGTAATATTATAACTATAACCAACAGGTGGGAGCCATCTATTTTTTCTTTTCTGCAATTTTACATCTTCATATCTAACTTCAGTCCCTGTTTTAGCATTCTGCATTTCTTTTATACTAGAAATACCCATCATTACTACATACTAAATGGTTCTCACTAAATGTATTGCAAATCTAGGAATAATCTAAAAGACCATAATGGGTCATTCTCAGCTCAACTAGACGGTAGTCCCAAACTAGTTGATAAGAGGTCAATAAAAATATCAACTTAAAACCATCATTAACCTCAGCATAGCAGATGCACCACTCATCAGCACATGACTTTGGTACTCCACAAACTCAGAGATTTTACCGAAGTTGAGAATAAAAAGCTAAAATAAAAAGAGTATAAAGAACAAATTTTGACAAATAATAGACAAGATTTTTCTTCTAATTTGATAGAACAAAAGTGAAGAGAAACACCTTGCTGGGCTTCCCAGGTCAGGCCTTTGTCACCAAACAATGAAACCTTTACAGAACATTAGAGATCTCAATGACATTATACTCAATTTTTTGGAATCATCTATGAGAATTGAGAAGGAGTCATTTTTCCGCAGTTCAATGTTGAAAAGAGCTCCAAGTCCAGGTGCAAGGGATGAATTACTGTGTTTTAGCACGCAATTTTTGTAAACAGATAGCCTATTCCAAAAACAGCCACACAAGAATTGAGTTTGCTCGCAATTTCATCATATCTATGACTTGCTGAGCCCATTCTGACCAACTGTAGTTATCACCTCCATACAATGAATCAACAACTGGTTAATGTTCAAACACCAAATTGTTGCTAGCAGAAGGATTCATGAAGAACAGTCCTTTTTTTCCTTTCTTTTGGGATAAATTTTCATCAAGAACCAAACATGGTTTCCAGTATGCCATGCATGATGTACACAAAATACTTCTAGTAAGATGGTTTTTGGGAGGCAAAATAAACTAATAACCTTTCAGGGTGTTGATAATTAAAGACATATCCCTAAGGTTTCTAAAATATTAGGTTCATCTAATACATATCTAAAAATGAGACAACAAAAGCAGACTATCTGCTCCGGCCAAATACTTCTTTAGCAGTAAAAACTTAAAACTGACATCTTGAGCAGCTCCACATATGAGCCATGGAGCTTGAAGGCCCCACAAAACTCAAATCCCTTTTAATAAATCTCTATTGAAATTTGAAAGTAGTAAATGCGTTTGTGTTACAGTCATTACCTAATTCGATATTTTTAACTACTGGAATTAGTCTTACATGTATCAGCTAGTCATTGTTGAAAGCAAATTAACTAAGACAACACCTTGTCCTTTCACTTCCAATGAAAACCCGGTGCCTTCTCATTTGGGCAAAGTCCTCACAAAATTTTCTTTCCTTTTTTCCCCTTCAAGAAAAAATCGCATTAATTTTGACACTTATAACTTAAATATTTGTTCCAGCAAATCAAGAGTACAAATTTGGAACTCCGACTTTGTCAGTGCTTGGCTCTTCTAATTGGCAAGCCTTCACATTTAGACTATTGCCACTAAATTTCATAACCAAAGAGGATTTAAAAAGTTTCTTCAGGCAAGATAAAGAAAGCTTTAAAATCCCTTAATTTCGCTATCGATTCAATACTGCAGTAATGATAATTTGGCCTCTGGTTTAAATTTTCATTGCTTGCAAGAAAGAATAGTTTTATTCATTACTTAGAGTAACATAAATGAAAAGAAACTTAATTGCAAGGATTTTTGTTATTTTTAAAACAAAGCTCCAAACCCTTGTCACACCACATCAACAGATTATATCTGATTTTTTTAGGCACTGCTGCACTACATTCTCTTTTTATAATGAGGTATCAAAGAGAGAGAGAGAGATTACTGAAACTAAATAGTTCTGTAACTGGAACCTAAATCTTACCTGGTACTGCAGAAGGGGCTGGAGACCCTGAAATAGGTCTTGAATGATGACGGCGATGATGACGATGGTATCTGGGCAACGGAGTAGTTCTAGGACTAGCAACAGGATCTACAATAGAAGAGTTTCAACATCAGGGAAAAGACTTTAACCAGAGAGAGAGAAGATAGGGGGGAGGGTGCACAACAAACACACATACATGCACAGATTGCGAAGACAAAAGTGGAAGCACAAGTTAAGACTGGGAAAGGGAGACAGGAACACGCACACCAATGTGCACACACAAAGCAAAGAGCTAAAGTGGAACTAAAAAGAGTTCAAACTATGAGATACTAGGCACCTCGATACATTGGAGAAGGAGAGGGTACAATTGATGGCGCCAAAGATGGGTTGAACTGAAGCATATGGGTTGCTGGTGATGCAACAAATGATGCCATCACTGGCATGGACCACCCTGTAAAAAGCAGTGCAACACATCTAAGTCATCTAGTGAAATGTATACGCATGTATCCGTCCATTAATATCAAAATAAAATCAGGGCAACCTGACGAGCAGGAATGATTATCGCTAAAATGCAGGGATATGGAAATAGAGAAGCATAAAGGCACCAAAAGATTGAATCACAGTAAATTTAGGTAAAAGAAATATGAAGCTGAAAACCCTAGAAAAAACTACTTAAACTATGCACTCGAGTGCCCGAGAGTCAAAGCATTGGACTGATTAATAATTTAAAAAAAATGGAAATTTTATACAATGTTTGAACGTAAGTGTCATTCTTGAGCAAGTAAGCATTAAAAACCTTTCCTTGTTGAAACAACTTAACATTACTAATACCGACAACCATGCAAATGAGTCTTTTTAGATGTTTCTGCCACATAGAGACATGTTATTGCATCTATAAATTAGACACAGGTAGGCACATACGTCATAACAATCAATAGAGGTGATTAAGAAAGATATACCAGGCACTTTATGACACGTAAAAAGTCATAATTTGTCCATTTTTAATTTTGTGTTGATTGATTTTTTCTTTCTACACATCAAATGATCATATACACATGTACATAAATAGGAGTGTATTTGTGTGAAAGCACACAACGCAAGCAGTTGCCGTTAGTCAATCTTTATTTCAGTAAATATCATAAAAGAATAAGGAGAAGGGGGAATAAAAACATGAAATTAATTCTTAGAAACAGTTTTCATCTTTACCATGCTCCATAAAAAAATTTCTCATAAAGAATGATTGGCTTGGAAATAGTGGGAGAACATTTTATATGCAGTAACAGAAGCCCTGAAGCATTATACAACTTGTATAAGAATATTTTTAAAGAACAATGGAATAGGATATTCAGACTTGCATAACCATATGGCTGAGTGCTATTTTTCTCTGAAATGATCTTCAAGCAATTTAGTTCAAGTGACCAGCATATAAATAGATTGGTTAACTGCAAGGTACCCACAGAGAAGCTAAAATCATCCTTAGCTCTATTGAAGTAAGCAGCAATTAACCAAGGTAGATCCTCTTTTAGAGCAAAGATTATCGATCCTTGAAAGCTGCATGTTTGACTAATAGACTTTGTTGCTCAATTCCTCAGCAATGGGATAAGACCTTAAAGTATGTATAAATTGAAGCCAGCAGGATTTTACAGTTAATGTTCCAAGTGTGAGATTTAAAGCTTAACTAACCGGAAAACATATTTTTCTTACCACATTTTCCACATTCTTAATCAAATGCAATAAAAAATAGGATTTATTGAATATTTACCATGAATTCAACTATCACGTGCTAATCACGCATATCCAGTTAAGCTAACCCAGAATTATAGTCCAGCGTACAAATTCAGTAGAATATTTTGTCTCGTATGACTGGACTCAAGCATTAAATGATACCCAAGTTAGATCACAGCACAGTTGGACGAATACCAAAGCTATCAGCTGACACGTTGCCAATATTTCCTACGATTTTTTTTTATGCGTGTGTAGGGAAGGAGGGGACGGAAAACTACGTTCAACCTATCACAATATCTTTTTCGCAAGGCAAGAATTAAACTTTTTTAAATGAATGCTGGTCTGTGAAGCTTGGTTGTGGACAGGCCTCCATCATTCACTCCAGTCGCAATAAATTAACTGCGAGTATGTGATTAAGGCTCGCAAATGATAACGTTAACAATAAGATAATAGTCATGCACTAGGGATGAAAAAGGATAATACAACATTAATACAAAAAATACAAAGTACACATTGAACATAAGAGATGAAAGCACAACTAACTACTCTATCCAAATTCAAGATATGGCTAGGTTACTACGTGCCTAAAAACCCAAGCAATGCAAAATTGTATCGCCATTTTTTTATAAGTGAAATTGGACCATCATTTTCATACTAGTTGCCGAGAATTACCTCATTTAACAGCATATTCTAGTTGAAATCCCCTAAAATCAGCGTAATCATCAGCGCAAACTACGTTTGAAGCTCCATTTTTGTTTGCAACAAAACGTAGGCAAAACAAGGAAAAATATGTTGTACCTCAGAAACTACAAATTATAACTAATGTGGAACAAAGAAAACAATCCAGTCAATTGACCCTTGAAAAAAACAATTATTCAACTTGAGCCGATTTCTTTGGATTTGGTCTCAAAACAATAGAAAATTTTCCTTTTTTTTTTTTTCTTTTCCTTTTTTTTGACCCCAACTTTCAGAAGCCAAACAGAGCGTAAAGGTGACCAAAAAGAGACAATCAAAAAGGAACAAAAAAGCAAAAAAGTAGAAAGCCTTAATTACCGAAACTACGGGAAACCAAAGCGAGCAAAGGAATGAGAAAAAGATGGAGCATCAGAGTAGGCATCTTCCCTCTTCGGAACAAAATTCACACACACCATCGCCAGAATCCAAGACCGCCAAGCTTGGATGCCTTGCCGGACTGGGGCCAAAGGTTTCTAGGGTTCCGGTGACATTCCTGCCCGCGAAAGAACAGTTCATTACCACTTCCTTTACTCATAGCAACAAATTGCGTGCCTTTGAATGCGCGTGAGATACCAAGGGACCATGTGGCCCACAAACCCTAGCCCGAAGACAACAATGCAGGTGGATTTACAGATCCATTACAGGCGGCGGAGATCTGAGAAGAAGATAGAGAGAGAGCTTGGTGGTCCTGTGAAGCCTAATGTGTGTGTGTGTGTGTGTGTGTAGAGAGAGAGAGACAGAGAGAGAGAGAGAGAGAGAGACGGATCTGGAGAACGATAGAAGGAAGTGGAGATCTTGCAGTGAGAGCTCGAGAATTGACAAGAATTTTAGCGGCGGGAAAAGAGTAGCAGAGCTGGTACTTACAGAGGGAGGGAGGGAGGGAGGAGTGAGGCGACTCGCGTTTTATTGCCGGTGTGCGCTGGTTGCATTCGGCATTTCTCGTTCACGCTTCTGTTAGAGCGTGGCAAAACAATAGGCAGTTAGGTGGCAAATGGAATTAATAAATGACGTAAAATTGCATTCTAACTTTGGATCTGTCTGGTGTAAAATGATGAAAAGCATTGAAATTATCCGGAAATAATTTTTTTAACACTTTTTTTTATTTTGATTTTTATAAATTTATATGTATCTATATATTTTAATAAATTTTTACAAATCTTAATAAATATTTTATAAACTCAAATAATATTTCACAGACCCCAATAATTTTTTTATAAATCTCAAAAACTTTTTCACCTTTTTTAATAAATTCTTAAATAAATCCGTTCTGACAGAACTTTTAAAAACACTCAGACAATTATCTCTCTCAAGAAAACTGACGTAAATATTAAAAAGTTTTAATGTAAAATTATTTTAATGGAGCCAAAAAACCGTCCCTTCTCTCTCCAAAAAAATTAACACAAAAAATCAAAAAGTTTCACTATTTAATTTTGAAAAACATAATTTGGTAATTACACACCAAACGTTAAAAAATTCTCAAATTATATTTTTTATCTCGCCAAACAAAATCTTAACCTTTTGACAGTGGGTTATTTAGAATTTTTGAAATTCATTTAAATTAATAAATATTATAACCTTATAATTTATGTAACGAATAAAAAATTTAAAATTTAAAAAGTTGTTTAAAAAACAAATTGCTCCAAAATATGCTAATATATTGAAAATACTTGATAAGACGATGAATAATTGCACTTTGGTTATTTATTTATTTATTTTTTTTTTTTGGTGAGCATTAAAAAATTAATTACGTAATTAATTTCAAATATTATTAATAGTGGTAGTTTGGTAACAAGAAGTTGTAATTAATTTTAAATATTATTAATAGTGGTAGTTTGGTAAACAAGAAGTCTATTTATTTTATTTTTTGTTTTTAGTAATTATTAGATACCTTACTCACATTTATCAAAACATAATTACTTAGAAATATAAAAACCTGTGACGATATTTGAATCCCAAAAAAATTAAATAATTTTAGTTTTTTTTTCGATCAAATTTTGTCATGTGTAATTTTTACACCAACTTTTAATTTTTATTTATTTATTTTATTTTGCAAATTAAACACTGCTTAAGTATAAATTAAAAATTGAATATTTTTAATTTTAAATATCTTTATACTTTTTTAAAATATGACTAACATACATAGAAAAATATCAAACAAAAAAATTAAAAATATTAATGAACAAAAATCATATAAAATTAAATAATCGAACAGAACGACTATTTTTTAATTTACCAAACAAAGCCTTATTATTTGACAAATGACGCGTTTAATTAATTAAATGAGAAATATTGCTGTTATTTCGTAAATTACATTATGATGCCATATTGGAATAAATATTAAAAATTTTAATTTATGATTTATTTATTTATTTTAAATGTTTTTTAAGATAAAAACCTTTTTTATTGCAATCACTGTCTTAAAATTTATTTGTTGGTTTTATTTGCACGTCGTTATTTGTGCTATTTTTTGTTATAAAATTTATATTATGTTTTATTTAATTTTTGGTTAAAAAATATATAAAACTAGAAAAAGCTAAAAAAATCAAAAATCACCTTTCTTTTTTTTTTTGTTTTTGTAATGCAATAAAACCAACCCTTAAAAATAGTTTCAGTGATTAGGGAGTATAAATACATTCCGCTAATTAGCCTTAGTTTCGAAAGAAAAAAAATAAACTTTTTTTAAGCAGTTTCTTTTTTTTTTTAAATGTTTTAAAAGGAAAAAAAAAAAAAACAAAACTAGGATTTTATTATTTCATTTTTTTGTCTTTCATGGTTTAAAAAAAGTCTAAAATGCAAAAAAATAAATTTAGATATTTAAAAAAAATCAAAAAAACTGAATAGCTAAAATTTCAACTTTTGGCTACTATTTCCAAATGAAGATTTATTCTAATTAATAAAATAAATTTAACATGTAAATAATAACAAGTAAGATGTTAATATATGCTAAAATTTAAACAAGTAAATTTACGTGATGTAATTAAAATTCTCTAATACTTTGGGTAGCAGATTTATGGTGATTTATATATACAAGATAATTAAAAACATAAATTCTATATCTAATTGAGATAAAAATAATAATGCAAATATGTTATACGCTAATTTAATATTTTAGTTTCATTTCTTATTTTTAAAATACAAATTTTCCTTCTATTTTCATCACAATTGTATAAAAAATAAATTTAAGTTCCTCTTTCTATTTTTATAAATAAATTTAAAATTCAAACACAAAAAAAAACCTTGTCCTAAAGATTTTATTCATTAAGTTATTTTAATACTATACAATATTTATTAAAATTTAAATTTATGCACATTTTAAAGTAGATATGTTATATATGAATACATTAAATGATTTTTATATAAGGATGTTAATTAATATATAGGTAAGTATGATGTGGGGTGGATAATAGCGTTCATTATCTCCACGAGTCTCCATGCCCACTTGAAGTTGGACGTGCCACATTTTTATAGTATAATGTTGTCATATTAAATTTGGCTAGTTGTAACATAAAAATTTATTATTGTGTTATTTTTCCCACCCAAACACATGTAACTACAAATTCTGATAGAATACGGTACCTAGGTGACATTAGGATGCATTGTAATGTATAAATATTAAATATTATAAATTAACATAAACTATGGGTGTGATTTTTGTTAAATTTTTATTTTAAATAATAAATTATAAAGAAATTGATAAAAGTGTCTCAAATAATAAATAATTAATAGTTTAAGATATCCTGAGGATACGTTAACTAATTAAGGAGTATTTAAAATATATAAAAAAACTACGAAAGCAGTGGGTAATTAAAATGTATTTAAGGAAAACAATGCTATAAATCAGGAGTAGAAACAAACTGAGCTATTCGACCTTAGCTTGAAAAAAACTCGGCTCGAGTTTTGTTCGTGACTAAAACGAGTTCGAATAGAATTTAATTTATGACTCGTTTTAAATTCGAGTTTGAGCTCGAGCCTAGAAAAGCTCGACTTGAAAGCTTGCGAGCAAACTCGATAAAAATAAATAAATATATTTTTTAATAATAATTTATCATATTTTTATTATATTTTGAACGAAAACGATGTCTTTTATTTAATCGAGTTATTTTCAAGGCTAAATTCTTTTTTATCGAGTCAAGCTCGAGCCTATATAAGAGCTCGAATCGAGCTTGAGCTCGATTTAAAAAGTTCAAGCCGAACTTGAATAAGTTAAAGATCGGCTCGATTCGACTTGTTTCCACCCTTAAGTAGACGAATATACTTATTATATTGTAGTTGTAAAGATTTTATCTTCAAAATCATTGGAGTTATAGTTGATTAAATGAAATTTAAAAATATTATATGAATCAGAAAAAAGAAAATACATCACTAAAATAAAACTTCGTTAATTTGAAAATTTCAATCATTGTTCCTAATTTGTACTTTATATATATATATATACACATACATAGCACTTCACCAAATTCTACACAAACAATATATGATAGAAATATTACACCACGTTTTGGTGATGAATCTATCAACGACTCTTACGCATCCGCCTGTAGTAACGTTAATTCGTGGCAAAACGAATACATGTAAAAGACAATAATTTTTACCATCCCTAAATAATAACCACATGAATTCCCTGTAATTATTGATAAGATCGTTAGAAGCAACTGTGAGCAACCATTTTTAATCATATATCCAACGACGCGGAGGGTCCGTTGCAATTGTATTTTAATTAGTACAATGATAACGACTCATTGGTGTCCGACCAATCGATTAGGTGTGCATATTAGTTACTCATACCCGTCGCAACTCGCAAGCATACTACTAGAAAATATACCAACCAAATAATATTTTTACTTTTGAGTTTGAGGAATAAATAAACAAGGCATAAATTCAATATGTATTTAGCCTGAGTTTGGAACGACAAAAAGTGAGATAAATTATGAGTTTTTAATTCGTGTAATAAATTAAAAAGTAAATCACTTTTGAAGATTTTCAAATAATGTCAATACGTTAGACAGAGTCTGAGATAAGTTATGGGTTTCTAATTCGTTCAATAAATTAAAAAGTAAATCATTTTTGAAGATTTTTAATTAATGTCAACGCGTTAGATAGAGCCTTAGACAATCAATTTTAGATTTAATTAATCTGGCAAATGGTTGGTGCATGCATGACACATCATATATTTAAAATATTAATGTAATGGCTCAAATTCAATCATCCAATAGTGTAAGAAGAGAATTGAATGATATAATTATATGTTAATTATAATAATACCATTTTAATTATGCCTCATTTTTTATTTGCACATTCATCTATTCACCCTATTAGTTTGACCTCGTCACCTTAAAAGGTTCTATTTTGATATCGTTAGAAATGTTTGTTAATTTTTCATTTATTTATATTTCTTAATTATCTTAATTTATTTTTAATGTGATTATTACTGACATATTTAAATTTAGAACTTATCACTAAAGATTGACATGGGTTAGGTCAGTAAATCATTCGAATTTTCGTTATAAATTAAATAAACTAATTTTTTTCTTATCCCATTCGAACAAAAAAACGACTTGAAAAAAATTCTATATATATTATTTTTGTTTTTAGTATAAAGAAATAGGATGAGTAAAACCGAATGAAAATCAAAAAAATTAAATTAAACCTAATAAATTTGGATTTTTAATCTTACAACATTTTCATTTGATTTAGTTCCTTTTTAAATTAAATTTAGCTTAAAATTTTAAACTAAATTTTGAGGATACATTTTTTTATTTAATATAAAATTAAAATATATAAAATAAATATAGAATAAAGTGATAAAAATATTTATTATTAAGATTTGAGAACTGATTTGGTTGGATTCTTTATCAAAATTAGGTTCAGGTTAGTTTTTTTGGGATGGGATAAGAAAAATTTTGATTTATTTAATTTATAAGAAAAAAATCGAATAATTTATTTGAACTAACCCATGCAAATTTATAGTCATAAGTTTTAAATTTGAATATGTGTGAATAATAATTGTATTAGAGATAGACTGAGATAATTAATGAATAATAAAAATAAAAAGTTAACAGATTTTTTTAATAGTGTCAAAATGAAACCCACTTTTAAATAAACGAGGGAATCAAAATATTAGAATTAATAGATAAATAGAGTAAATTGAAAATAAGATGTAATTAAAATTGTGTCAGTATAATTAACCTTATAATAATTTAATCTCAAGTTGTAGCTCTACTAATAAAACATTGAGTTTGGTATCTAGTGATAATTAGTTCAAATCTCATAAGAGCTATTGGAAAGTTTACGCGGTCGTTAACTACAGGGCCATAAAAGTAGTCGAAGTACGAATAAATTGGGAGTTTATGTTATCGTTAACTTGAAGTCTAGTTGAGGTGAGGATAATTAAACCAAATACCCACCTTTCAAAAATAAAAAATAAAAAATGCAATAAATTCAAACTCACAATTACTTTAAATTCAGATGAGATACATACTACTAGCCCATTTGATTGTATTTTTTTTTTTAATAAATTTTGATAAAAAAAAAGTTAAAATTTGACCAAAAAAATTTTAAAAGTTAATAAAAGTTGTCAAAAATTACTAGAAATTCTTTATGATGAATCGAACACTACGTGTCATAGTATAATTAAGGATACATGCATAAAATAAAATACCAAAATTATACATAATTTATTTTTGAGAGTATGATATACAAAATAAACACACTTTTATGATAAACAAACTTATTTAAAATAAAAAATTCAAGAATCCATTTAAATAGGTGTTTTTGTCGGATAATTTATTTTATTATAAAATATTTTACAAAATTAACATACCCATTTAAAATAAAATACAAAATATGAAAATAATAAAATAAAATAAGCATAACTATGTTGTAGATTATTTTATAGTAAAATAAATGATTAATTATTTGTAATTAGTAGTATGCATTTTATCTTAATTTGAAATAGTAGAAATTTTAAAATTATTGAATACTTTCAACTCCTTTTATAATAAGACGGCATTTGGAGTTTTAAATAAATTAATAAAATTAAATTTTAGTATTAAAATTGATATATGTGATTAAATTATATTTAAAAAAATTAAAGAATTTTTAAGTTTTTTAGGATATTTAAAAAAAATTAAAACTATAAACGAAATCTAAATGAGCAATTAGGATTTGAATCATTATTAGCATTTTAGGCACCTATGTGTTATGGACACTTCAAACCACAATTGTAGATAAACATCTTTGTTTGTTTGTAGACAAGACCTGCGTCCCACAGGATTAAAGTCAAAGTGGTTTTTTATATTCCTAGTCCGAATTTCTTTGCAGCAGAATTCCGAGGTTGACTTGACCCGACAAAGGCCATACGGTGCAAAAACGGGTCTAGGGGTGGCTTGGAGTTAACCAAAGTGTAATTTTTTAGAATTTAAAATGTAAAAAATTATTTTGAAATGATGCTTACATATTTATGATTGATTTGATATAAAGTTGTTAAAAATTATATAAAATGATATGTGACAAAATTTTAGTTGAATATCTTAAAAAAATTTAAAGTTTTGTGAACTTTTTTTATACAAATCTCAATACAACTTTAAAAAATTTTGATAGAATCGTTGAAACACTTTATTTTTGTCTAATCTAACAGATTTTAAAATTTTTTAAAATAAGTAGGAATTTTTTTGAGTTTAAAAAAATAAAACTAATAGAATTTTTTAAGTTTATTTGATACTCTAAAATCAGCCCTTAACTGAATTTTGGGCCAGTTGTACAAATATGGCCGAATAATACAGAGGGAAAGGGACGCTAAAAAAAAAAAAAAAAAAAAAAAAAAAAAAAAAAATACACGTGTGCTTTCCTAAAGTATTACTTATGCTTAAGGATAGCAACAGAATGGATTGGGATTGGTTATTATCTTTACCATATTCGAACTCAATGGGTAAAAAAAAAAAAAAAAAAAAAAAAAAAAAAAAAACCCTCAACTAAACAGGTGACAGATGGATATTTTTGAAATTATTCGTAAAATTTGAAATTAACTATACTTATCGGATCAAGATAGAATGGGTACTCGCGGGGCAGGTTGAAATTGCCATCCCTTCTTATGCTATTATATAATGAGTTATTTAATTTGTGACAATCTTTAAAGTACGTTTAACATAGGGTTAAAAGGGGTAAATATGATTTTTATAAATTTTTTTTTTAATTATGATTAATATACTTCTTAAAAAACTTAAATTAATTAGTATTTTTCACCTTTGGAAAGTTAAATGTGTGAAAAATTATAAGAGTAAAATGTTATCAATTATATTATAACATTTATTACTTTAACTTTGAACCACATTTTAATTTATTTTATTTTAGTACAATAATACTATTGGAATATTATTTTATGACTAAAGTTATTTATTTTTCTAAATTTAAAATTAATTTTAATAAATAATAATGACTTATTAAGTATTTTATTTTATTTAAATCTTTTATTAAATAAAAATTATGTCTTGTAAATAATAATTTACTAGATTATGTATTGTATTAATATAATTTATTAAAATCAATAATTTATTTAAATAAACTAAAATTATTCGTTTTATTAAATTATTTTTTTCAAAATAAAAATAAATTTTAACAAATAATAATTCACTATTAAAATTAATTATTATTGAAATATTATTCTATGATAAAAATTCTTTTCATAATTAATATTTTTATTTACAAGTATAGGCTTTAATAATAATTTTTTATTAAATTAATTATTATTAAAATAACAATGATTATATTGATTTATTTTATTATAATATTATATTAAAGTTAAATATTAGCTTTTATCTTTATTCGAAACACAATTAATTTTTGTCTTTTCAAAAATTTTAACACTCAAAACATAATATAATTATTACCAAATAATATTTACTCTCTTGTTCTAAATATAAATAATAAAAACTTTTTAATCTAGTAATCATTACCAGGTAACAATTATCCTGTAATTTTTTACTTCCAAAATTTTTACTCCGTACCAAATATTTCCTCGGAGTATGTTTGTCGTGGGATAAAAAAAAAAAAAAAGGAAAATTTACTAAGATAATTTTTACATTTTATTAGTAAATGTGGTCCGATTAGTCCCTGAACTCCACATAGGTGGAAGTTTCGTACACCGAATTGTCTTATTACATTAGTTTAAATATAGAATTGAGGATTACCCCAGATGAAAGTAAATTGTTATTTAGGGCTTGAGTAAAGGAGTACTAACAAATTTTACTAATTTTTCATTATTCTTATGAAATATTTCCTTACATGATTGTAGACAATATTCTCTTATAAATAATTATAATAAATATTATAAAATAATAAATTATTTAATCAAACTAAATTAATTAATTATTATTACATATCAAAAAAAATTTCGTAAGAACAATTTATTATTAAAATAATTTATTTTATTAAATTAATACTATTGAAATATTAATTTATGACTAAATTATTTATTTTCTTAAATTAAAATTAATGTTTAATAAATAATAACTTTATAAAATAAAATTTATTTCTAATAAATAATAATTTATTAGATTATATATTGTACTTATTGAAATTAATAATTTATTCAAATAAATTATGAATAAATTTTTATTAAATTAAAAATAAATTTAAAATAATAATTTATTATTAAAACTAGTTATTATTGGAACACTAATATATGATAAAAATATTTTTCATATTTTGATAATATCCATTTTATTAAAATAACAATTATTATGATAAATTTTTTATAATCAAAGAAAAAGTCATTCGAGTCAGTTCAACACTTACAGTAAAGTCTGAGACCCTGGAGTTAATTATTAATTTTATCATAATATTTTACTAAGATTAAATATTAATTTTTATTCAACGATCAATTTATTTTTATTCCAAACACAATTAATTTTATCAAAACTTTTAACCTTTCAAAAATTTTATAACTTAAAATATAATATAATTATTACCGAATAATATTTACTCTCTCTATTTAAAACACAAGTATTAAAAATTTGTTATCCTATTAATTATTTATACTAAAGTAACAATTATACTAATAATTTTTTATCCCAAAAATTTTCATTGCATACCAGTTATTCTTCTAAAATATTTGAATTAATTTGTACAGAACTCAACTAATCTCTACTTTGAGGGTCTTTTCAACTAATCACTACTTTGAGAGTCTTTTCAAAATAAATCAATATGGAAGTGTATGAGTTAAAGGCAAGCGATATCAAACCATTGTAAAAAAAATACCAGGCAATAGCAAGAGATGACATCACACCATTATGCTTCAAAATCTCTAATATTTTGCTTATGAGTTTGTGGTATCATTAAGTTACCAGCTATTATTTTTTTATTTTTTTAAATAATTAATTTTATCTTTTAATATTTTAAAATTTTTTTAAATCTTGAAAGATAAAATTGTGAAACTAACAAAAACAAAAAAATCACCTTCTAAAAAACTATTTTTTAAAATAAATAAAATAAAGCTTTTTTTTAGTGGTTAGTAGTTGCTAGTTAATTTTTTCTTCCTAGACTATATATAGGAGAAAAAAAAAAGAAAATAAAATATTAGTTAAGAGAAAGAAAAAAAAGAGAAATAGTTATAATTTTTCTATTTGTTTGTAAGTTTAAAAAATAAATAATAATTTTATTTTTCTTTATCCGTGAGTTAAGAAGAAATATAAGGAAAAGAAATGATTAAGAAGAAATATAAGGAAAAGAAATGATAAATGATTATTTTACTATTGCTTTTTTTGATAAATTTGAGTGTAATTAATTTATTTATGTTTAGGACATATTTATAATTTATTTTTATTATTTATCCTATGAGCAAAAAAATAAGGGATTTTGGAAATTTCATTAATTAATTTTTATCTTTTTAAAATTTAAAACTAACTTTTTATTTTTATTTTTTCTTTTATTTGCGTAAAAAAAAGATTACATTTTCTTTTCATTTCTCTTCATCTGTAGATACATTTATTTAGAGTTTACAGAATATTCCTGATTTTATGTGTTTGGAGTGGTAAATAAATTTAAATAATTTAGTAAAAATCGTGAATTCATCGTTAAGTGAAACAAAAATTAACAAAAATTTAATAATTTTTAGTGGTTTCGGAAGTTTTTAGAGCGTTTTTATTTCTACATTTTTTTATTTATTTGCTAAGAACGCCATTCTTATCTGCGACTCTGCTGCTTTTGTTTGCGTACTTCAACTCTGCTCTTCCTCTGTTTCCAGATCATCGGAGTGGATTTTGGTCCCCTCCGCACTGCCAATCAACTTTGTTTCGACCTTTTCTCCGTTGCTCAGCTTCGCGCTCGCTTTTCTTTTATTTTTCCTGATATTGTAGCGATAGTGCGATTTAGGGTTCTTTCCTCTCTCTCTCTCTCATTTGTTCGTTTCTTTCAATCGATGGTCATGGCAATTTGGGTCATTTAAATATTTTTTTAAGCTTTTTTTGTTTTTCATCTGAAAGCCGAGGTGCTATGGTTCAAAGGCTTCTTACATTATCCGCTCATTTGAATCATTCGACAATCAAGAAAAGAGTGATTTGGGTGATTTGAATTTGGTATATGGTGCCTAGTTTTATCTATCACTTCGTTTTCAGGTTAGTATTGAGTTTGGCTTAGTTAGTTTTTTGTTTTGTTTATTTGTTTTTCTCTATCTGCTCTGCTTTTATATAATCATTATCATTTTGTGGATCAATGGTATTTATCAAATTTGGGTAGCAGAGATTTGTGTTATTTCTTATATATTTTTTTTGTTCGTTTTTGGATTAATGCTTCGGTTAATTCATTCCAATTAATTTTGTGATTTAGGGATTTATTTTGGGTGCAAAAGTTATTTTGATTCTTTCCTTACTTCCCAAGTAAGGTGCTGATGGCCAATTCTTGGGAATAAGAGACTGGATTCCTCACCACAATTGTGGCCAAAATCCAGCACCAATGGAGAATCAGCTGAAAATGCTTGGTCCTAAAGGCCTAATCAAAAAGCATGAATTTGTAAGGATTATTATTCAATGCCTGTATTCTTTAGGCTTTGAAAAGTCAGGGGATTCTTTGGAATTGGAGTCGGGTGTTTCTTACAAATCTATGGAATTTGGGTTGCTTGAATCCCAAATTTTGAATGCGAATTGGGAAGCTTGCATCAATACCCTTTACGGGATTAAGGATTTGGCCAATGCAACAAGAGCCTCAGCATTATTTCTTGTGCAAAGACAAAGCTTGTTGGAGTATTTGATTAATGGAGATGACTCCTCGGCTTTGTCAGTTTTACGCAAACAGATTTCCGCTTTAGATGTGGGCAGAGAGAGGATTCACAACCTTGCTTTTGGAGTGCTTTCGCTGAAAGAAATGGGCTTGGGTAAGATTGATGATAATTTTATCCTTGAATCACGGAAGAAATTATTGACTGATTTGGAAAAACTGCTTCCACCTCCAATAACACTTCCAGAAAGAAGATTGGAACATCTGATTGAAGTGGCTGTTAATAGTCAAATAGATTCGTGTATGTATCACAACTCAGTCGATCCAGTATCACTTTACGAGGACCATCGATGTGGTCGAGATCAGATTCCTACCGAAACCATTCAGGTGGGTCAACTGCCAATTTAAATTAATATCTGGTAAATACTTAAGTTTTTAAGGCAACTATGTTATCATAGGAATTCCTGCTGTACCTTTTGAAGCTTCCTATAAGTCTTGTGTAACCTGGCTTCTTAAATTACAAATTTGAGGGCATACTTAAAAACATGCATGGACTTCATACAAATTGAAAACTGTAATTGTTTACGAAATGGTGTTGGAGCTTGGGTGCTTCATGCTCTATATCCACATATTTTTATAGTTTGTGTCAAGCAAGGATTTGGTAAATTTAGATTATGGTGCTTTACAGTACATAATATGCACTTGACGTAGCCACTACTCACTAAGTGCTGTGTGGCTTCACCGCCAACCACACCCCTTTCTTGTGTCGAAGACTAGGAAGACAAATAATCCCTCCTAGAATTATTTGTTCCCTATATTTATCTGTTTTACTTCTCACTTATTTATAAGAAGGGAAAGGACTGAATAGAGGAACTCCCAAACATTTGGTAGGTCACAAGTTCGAGTCATCCCAACCCCCTTTTGGTAACACTCAACCTGATTGGATATCTGCCATGCTTTTGCTGATCTACATGCTATGCTGGTATTCCTTAAGAACCACAATTTTCAATTTTTGGTTGTCCATAGATTTTTGTAAATCCTCTTTTGGTTTAGTATATTTTCTAGGTGATCTTTATTTGGGGATGGGGAAATAGTTTTATATGCATGCCATGTAAGGCGACACCTTCTTTGGCGTCTTGTGAATAGTATACTTTTATTTATGGGAGTGTTTGGTTTACGAAAACCAACCAAAACCCACCAATTTTTACCAAAAATTTGTACTTTCTTTTAATCAAATTTCGCCACATATTATTCTTAAATCAAATCTGTGTACCATCCAAACACCACCTACATATCATAAAAAAAAGTTTTGGCCTATCCTTCTCCACTAAACTCGACAGTTGATTGGCTGTTCACTTTTGTGGGGATAACATTGTTCATTTGTCCCCTGTAGCAGTAAAATTTGGAAAATGATTGAATTGAATTAAGGTTCCATTATTTTGGAACTTGTCTTTTCCAGCTTGCAAGTTTGATTGATAACTCATTGACATTGTCGCGACATTCTTATGCTCAAAGCAATTTGTATAATAATGCCGTCTATTATTTGTTTGTGTACTACTGCTGCATTAACTTCTCTTATCTTTTTCTTTTTTCCAATGTCTCAACATTTATATGATAACATCATTATGTTTGTACTTTGTAATGATGTATTTTTTATCTAACAGAATATCACCCCCTCGCTTATCAATAAAGTATTGTTTTCATGACGTAGTCAATTACAAGCAAAGTAACAGTTGATTTGATTATGTTGTCGTGTTCTTTTTTTCCGATTCAGATCTTATGAGCCTGGTTGATTTACTGAAACTGGTTAACGTAATTGCAAAAAAATAGCATAATTGTGCTGCTCTAATTTTGCTCGTCGTGTTGGATTCTCTATGGTATTGGCTGGGTCATGGGTGGTCTGAACAGTTTCACATCACATGTGAGTTTGTATAGTGTCGGCAGTGGAAATTTCAGTCATTTCATGGAATTGTAAAAATCTTAATGAGCATTGAATATTGTTAAATGTTTATGATACCATTCCTTGAGAGTGGAAATTTTAGTCCTTTCATGGAATTGTAAAAATCTTATTGAGTATTGAATATTGTTAAATGTTTATGATACCATTCCTTCTCATGCTCCTATAAGGTTCTTTTGCTTAGGTAGGGGATTTGTAATTGATTAAAATCCATATTTAGATATTGCTGCTTTTGTTAGTTTGTTATATGTGAGGACAAGCAGATGTATTTTGGATATTTGTAAGAGATATGATTTTTATGGCTGTTATCACCTGAGCAATGAACATTTCAAAATTATAATTATTCATTTCTTGTTGCTTCTATGGAACCTGTTGAACAGATGAAATCTAAATGTGCAGTTTTCATAGATATTCTATTGCTTTTTCTTGAAACAGTGGTACATATTCAGTTGTTCATCCTAAAAAATGTTGTTTGACCAATTGTTAATTTTCATTTGTTCTATTCTATTTTTAAAGATACATGCCGCACTTCCATTTCATTGTTGCAGATTTTGACGGACCATAAGAATGAAGTTTGGTTTGTCCAGTTTTCCAACAACGGGGAGTACCTGGCCTCGTCATCACGTGACTGCACAGCCATCATATGGAAGGTACCATTAACTTACACCTTTCGGCAATGCACATTAGAAGTAATAAAAGCAAGTCCAAGTCAATCTTAGGAAATATCTAATGTTTGGTTACTTGTATGTTTATTGATAAATTTGATTACTTCAATGTTACCTGCTGGGATATGATCGTAAGCAAATCTTAGGGAAAAAAATGCACCATGCAGTGGACAAACTAGAGTTTGCATTTTGCTTTTGTTGAGAAATTCCTATTAGGATTTGTTTCTTGGAAAATTCTGGGTGTAGATCTATGTTATTGCGATGACTTATCACTATTGACGTTTAAAATGCTTTATAAAACTCTGATGCTTGAAACAAAATTTACAAAATCTATTGGAAGATTCTGAATTTTCCAGTTTTCGGCTTTCAGCTGAGAAAATATCACTTCAGAAAACATGGGTGTTGGACTATTAGTAACTTAGAGGGCCCTCTTGTAGACGCTGATAATATTATACTAAGAATATAGGTGTAGGGGGAGAAATCCGTCCCCATGGAGGTACTGTCTGCTTTGGAAGTGTTCGTACATGCTCCAGGTGCTCTGCTCTCACTTCTTTAATGGTGCAGGTATCTGTGAGGGAGCCTGCATGCACCATCAAAGAGGTAGATCCACTCGCTGGGTAGTGTGTTCAGATATTACTTCCAAAGTAAATGATACCTTTTATGAAGCACAGATATGGGTACGGACACGGGATACGGCAATCTTGAAAAAATGAGGATATGGACATAGTAGAGATACAGCATATATATATTATTTAAAATATTTTTAAAGATAACATCTATATACTATTGAAAATTGTATAAATAACAATTAGTAAGTATGAAAAATATCATTCAATTCACAAATTAATGCCATTTATACGCAAAACTACCAATATCATTCATATATCTATATAATAAGCGAGCACGGTTGACACGATAGTTGTCCTCCGTGGCAAGCTTGAGTTTCGGGGAAGAAGGGTGGCCAGGGCCTTTGATGGCCTGAAGCACGAGAGAATTTCGCAAGCACGAGACATTTGAAATTTGAAATTTTAATTGAGTTTCAAATTCAAGATTGACCGTTAAAAATTGAGTTTCAAATAAATAAATAATTAAATTTTTTTTTTATAGATTGATAGTTTCAAGTATCACAACTTTTCCTTTCTATTTATATTAGGGTGTTTGGTTTACTAAAATTCATCGACTTTTATCTATTTTTTATGATTTCTTCCAATCAACTTTTAATGGTTGAGATTGAATTTTTTGGTACAAATATTAGTCTTTTGGTAGATTCTTAAAAAAAATGGATTGATATTTGTATAAAAAAGGTGGAAACTTTTGAATTTTTTGAGCTTCAAACATCCATTTTTTACATGTCAAATTGACATTTTTGTACATTTTTAGAGTTTTTTTTTTTTAACTTTCAATTTCAATTTTAATGTGTTTAATACTTAAATTAAAATACATACACTTTCACATTCTTTGAATTTGTTAAAAATTTTGAATTTGGAATATTTTTAATAGTTGAATTTGCTCGTACCGGGATTATTTTTCTTTTTAATGTGTTTATTTTTGTTTGAGATTATTTTTATTTCCAACGAAATTTGGCAAATTTTTTAAAAAGTTGGATTGATATTTGTACCAAAAAACTGAAAACTTTTAAAGTTTTTTTTTTAATTTTTTGAGTTTTTTTTTTAGTTGAAACGCTTCTTTTTATACCAAATTATATTTTTTTGCCGTTTAAGAGTTTTTTTTTTTTTTTTAACTTACAATTTCAATTCTAATGCGTTTAATATTGAAATTTTAAAAATTTTGAACTTGGGTTATTTTTAATCGTTGAATTTGCTCAATGGCCGAAGTTATTGTTATTTTTCTTTCTACTTTAGTTGTTTTTCTGTCATTACATTGATATTTTTTAAATAGTGATTTTTACTTTTATAAGTTAGTTTTATAGTTTTTCATGTAGGTTTACTTTATAAATTTAAATTTGAGCCATTTACACATGAAATTATATTTTTGTGCCTTTAGACACAGGTCATTTATAGTGAATATATAAATAGAGATAGAGACAGTGAGAGACAATGAAAGCGCAGAGAGAGAGAGAGAGAGAGAGAGAGAGAGAGAGAGAAACAAAGAAAAACTCACCACCGGAGGTCGTTGGAGCTGCGCGAGGCTGATGGAGCTTGACGAAACTGCACGAAACTGGTGTAGTTCGCTGACCATTGACGAAGTGGAGCGAAGATGAAGCCGACAGCTTGTAGGACTTTTTTCTTTTTGTTGATAGAGTAAACATGTCTTTGGTATCTTCTAGATGCAAACTTTTGTTTTATTTTACTTATTTATCATTTGACCCATAACTAAATTTTGTCTTTTCAAGTTTAACCCGGAATAAATTTTGAAATGTTATATTTTGACCCCATATCTCAAAAGTGTCCCATGCTTTGCATATCCTAGCCTTGTTTGTATCTCCTGAGAATCTGATATGAATGCGGCACCAAATTGGAAGTGTTTGTGCTTCATGGTATTCATGCATGGGGCAAATGTTTTCGCCGGAAATAAGTTATTCTCCTCAAGATCTAAATACATTTTCTTGTATATCTTGTATGGGAAGATTTCCTATGGAGAAGACCGGATTTGAATAGCTTTTTGTCTTTTGTTAAGGACATGGATTTATAGACATGGGCTTTGCCCTTTATTTTCATTTACTTGATGCCTCCTTGACAAATTATCATCTGCTTATCATTAAAAAAAGAGATCTAAATATAAATTCAGCACTGATTTTCATCATCAGGACTCAATTATCCTTCTCTTGGCTGATGAATCTGTTACAATTAACATGGTTTGGTTTTAAACCTAAAACCAGGATTGGTTTTGTTTCTTGTTTCATTTCATCTAGGAGACTGACTATTACTTCCTATTTTGCACTCTTCTTTTGCCTTGTTCAGGAAATTAAAACTTGTTAACCAAGCACCTTTGGAAAGTTGGACACTTAAATCTTTTAGTGGCTTGAGTGACTCCAACTGCCAATTCAGGTGAGGCGCAAATGTTTAGCTTGATGACTTTGACTAATATCAAACATGTAGAAACATCTAGTGATGGATAAAAAGTTTTATTGCATTTTTCCAAATTTTTATATGCTCTTGCAAAGATAAAGGATCGTGTTTATGACCTAGTAAACCATGAGTTGTTTAGTTCCCCGCGCCAAGTGTGAGAATTGGAAGTTTCCGATCCTTTAAATACCCATCAAAAAAACTATAAAATTCAAGAGTTGGTTGACACTGATTTTTGCTGTTGATAAAGACAATTGGTAAAAATTCAAATGAATTTTTGTTTTAATAATTTGTTTGTCGGATATTGACAAGTAATGTTCCAATTGTATCAACTTTCTTATGTATGTTCCCCCCAATGCCCCCCCCAAAACAAAAAATAATAATAAAAAAAAAATCATATGCATGTGTACATTTTTGTTGAGTCAATTTTATACTGGATATAAGCTCTATGTTTTCTTCCTTTCATTTTCTTTAAGCACAATTAGTTTTCACGTCATAGCGCCTCAATTTCTGTTCTGAATTTTTTTTTATCAAGGTTCTGGAAGATGGTAAGATGACATTGAAACACTCACTTCAAAGCCACAAAAATCCAGTGTCCTATGTAGAATGGAGCCCTGATGACACAATGTTGCTTACATGTGGGTATGCAGAAGTCCTCAAATTATGGGACGTGGAGACAGGTGCATGCAAACGCACCTTTGGGAATCAAGGCTTCACTGTTAGCTCCTGTTCTTGGTTCCCTGATTCGAAGCGACTGGTCGGTGGCAGTTCTGATGTAGAAAATGGCATCTACATGTGGGACTGTGAGGGTAATGAGATTAAAGCATGGAAGGGGCCTAGGATGCCTAAGGTTTTGGATCTTGCTGTGACACCAGATGGAGAAAATCTTATCAGCATATTTTCTGACAAAGAAATTCATATATTAAATGTGATAACAAATGCTGAGCGAGTCATCTCTGAGGCGCACCCTATCACATCCCTTTCCATTTCATGGGATGGTAAGTTCCTTATAGTCAATCTTAACAGCCAAGAGATCCATATGTGGGATGTTTCGGGGAAATGGGTGAAGCCCTTGAAGTATATGGGCCACAAGCAACATGAATATGTGATAAGATCCTGCTTTGGTGGGTTGAATAGCTCATTTATTGCCAGTGGCAGTGAAAATTCAGAGGTTTGCCTTTTGAGCCCCTTCTTTTTCAATGTGTTTTTAACAAATAGTCAACCTTAGGGCATGTTTGATTTAACTATTTTTCACTTGTTTTCCGTTTTTTATTTTCATGTGAAAAGCATGTTTGGTTTAGTGTATTTTTTTCTTTTCTTTTTTTTTTTTGGGGGGGGGGGGACCCTTGCATTTTTTGGGGGGAAAAAAAGCAAAATGTCATATTTTTTTACCTAAAACAGAATATTTTCCAAACCAAACAGTCTACATATGAAGAACAAGCTTATCTTAATGAATTCCAGCATCGCAAAATTTACAATATCTTGTTCAAGCAATGCAAACCAAGCTCAAAATTTTGTCTCTTACCAGGTCTATATCTGGAACCGGCAAAGTCCTAATCCAATTGAGGTCCTCTCTGGACATTCAATGACCGTGAACTGTGTGAGCTGGAACCCTAAGAGGCCACGGATGTTAGCATCAGCAAGTGATGATGAAACAATTCGTATATGGGGACCAAGCCATTCTGCCGCCTAAGAAAACATGAGATTGAAATGCGCTAGTACATATACCACCTCTTTCATTCTCATTTTTTATTAGTTGATGCATTTGTAAATATACTGCCTGTATCCAAATTTTGGCACATCTGTTCCTTGTAGATCTCCATTTCATGCCCTTTTCTCTCCGTTGCAGTCTTTGAATCTCATACCTTCTGTTCCTTGTAAATCTCCATTTCATCCCCTTTTGTCTCTCTCGCGGTCTTTGAATCTCATACCTTCTGTTCCTTGTAAATCTCCATTTCATCCCCCTTTTTTCTTTCTTGCAGACTTTGAATCTCATGCCTTATAGTCATGGTGAAACTTGTTTAGTGCAAGGTTGGAAACAGAAATTTTATTTAAATAAAATGTTTGATGCTCAAATTTGCTGAGCAGCTATTTTTATACTACCGTCTCCATACTATTGTGACTGATGTGTGACTTCTGATACATGTTAGTTACATTTGGTCGCTAGTTTTGTTTTTCTTTAGTGTTTTCTGGTTATGACATTTTTATTATCTTCGTATTTTGCCCGTGATGTTGTTGTGATGTTGTTGGAGCGCCTAGATGCAAATAAGGTGGCAAAGT
>QLOD02000009.1:8353979-8365563 GCA_003260245.2 Sideroxylon spinosum
CGTGACAGAATCGTTTATGTAGTAAACGAATTTTATAAATAATTACGTTTGTTACGTAAACGAATTTGATCTGTTTTCAGTAAAAAAGTTCCAAACGTTCCGATATTTGTATAAACCGTCTCTGGCTTGCCTACTGGGGTAAAAAACCCCCCCTCCCCCCGGCCCCGCCGGGGCAAAGAGACAGATCAGCCCAGCCCGGCCCGACAAATTGGAGCGGCTATCGAAACCCGGTCCGATATTCAGGAGCGGCTATTTAAGGGAGCAGCTGGGTTTCCCTAACCTCACATTTTCTAACCAAGGTATATATCAAATAACACTGGATATCTGGTATCCATGGCCACTCAAGGTCAGGTCATCACTTGCAAAGGTACTCAACCTCTCCATTTCTCTCCACACACACACACAAATATATATATATGTACCTATGTTAGTTGATCTGTTCAGATTCTCCAAATTTCGAACCCTAATTGAGTTGTTTGCGGTGTGTTTCGGTACGGAAAAGCTGCGGTTGCTTGGGAAGCGAATAAGCCGTTGGTGATTGAAGACGTCCAGGTGGCTCCGCCGCAAGCCGGCGAAGTCCGAGTTCAGATCTTGTTCACTGCACTCTGCCACACCGATGCTTATACTTGGAGTGGCAAGGTTTATATATATGTGTGTGTGTGTGTTTTCCCTTCGCGACACTATCGTAGTTTAGATCAAAGTGCTGATTAGAGATGTTGGAGTTACGGTCCCCTAGATTTATAGATACATAAATAGTTGTTTGGTTACGCGTGATTTTGTTGATGGATTTAGCATTCTGTTGGCTTTTTAGATAATTGTTGCACGTTTGGTTGGGGAAGCGTTTGGTGTGGAATTTAGAATTAAAAGCCGTTTGGATTGTCAGTGCTGAAAAGTGTTTTTTGACTAGTGAGATTCCACTGGGAGGGGGTTCTGATTCGTAGCATGTTTGGGACATTTCATAGAGAAAGGATCTAATTCATTACAATTTTTGGACATCTCATAGAGATGATTCTTATTCTTTGCATGATTGGGATTTTTATTAATCCTTTTTTTTTTTTTTTGAGGGATTGTAATTTGCTCTATTTCCAGATAGGAATCCTTTTGATCCAATGCCTTTTTTGTGCATTTGCTTACGTTCTGTTATCTAGTGCCTTTTTTTCCCCCCTAATCTTGTCAAGTATCAGTAGTATTTTTTCTTTGGCATTTTCTTATAACTTATGGCTTGTGATCTGATTGGGAAAATAAATATTGCAGGATCCTGAGGGTCTTTTTCCATGTATTCTTGGCCATGAAGCTGCTGGGTAAGCCGTCTATTCCTCACATAGGATTTTTGGAATTTTGTCGTATTTGATGCTAGAAGGCGAGAGTATGTTTGAACTTTGAAGCCTTCTGATAATAGGATTGTAGAGAGTGTTGGTGAAGGCGTAACGGAAGTGAAGCCTGGGGACCACGTCATACCTTGTTACCAGGCAGAATGCAGGGAGTGTAAGTTCTGCAAATCAGGGAAAACGAACCTGTGTGGCAAAGTTAGAGCTGCAACTGGAGTTGGAGTGATGATGAATGATCGCAAGAGTCGTTTCTCTATTAAAGGAACTCCCATTTATCATTTCATGGGGACTTCAACCTTTAGTCAGTACACTGTTGTCCATGATGTTAGTGTTGCAAAGATTGATCCAAAAGCCCCCTTGGAGAAAGTGTGCCTTCTTGGTTGTGGTGTTCCGACTGGTAAGTGGCCCTTTCTTCTGAATATTAATGTCTTTATACTTTGTTGTACCATTTATTTTTCAGAACAAAAACCTAGGATTCTTCCCAAGATATCCAGAAATGTAGAACAATTTTGGTGATGGTGTGATTTTTTTAAATATTATTGACACGATAATTTTTATTTTGTCTGTTAGAACTATGAACTCGAGTTAAATTCCCTTTTCCTGTTCCGTTGATAAGAAACTGAAAAAAAAAAAAAAAAAAAAAAATTTTGAAATCCAGTTGCTGAAATTATTACAAGTTGATTTGAATAAATTTGGCGTGTCTGTTCTACTATGTAGCGTTTGCTTCTGAAGAACAACTTTGATAAATGAACACTAACCATGCAGAAATTTGTATGATTTTTATCCTGCCAATATTTTACCCCTTTCCAAGGTGCTTAGGCAATCTTCTTGTGCTTGGAACAATAGCAAAAATCTAGTTTTTTGAGGATACCATCATACCGCTGTCTCTTGCAGGGGTAATAGAGAAATTTAGGTAGTTTAGTTACATATAAAAAAAAAATGCCATATTTGTCGGTTTCTTTTACTGATTTGTTGCAGAAAGAATTTCATGTTTCGTTAAGAAAGCCTTTACGGGAAAATGAAAATTTGAAAATGAAACAGAGAGAAAACCTTAGTGATGGATCTCTGTTTGTCAATCTTTTTATTTTTTATCTTTATTTTTAATTTTTTTAACACATTTTGTTGCTAGGCCTTATTGTTGTGTAGTAAAGGATGAAGGATGGAGGACTGAATATAATAATAAACACAACGTGTGTTTGGTGGGAAACTAGGGTTAGTTTTGTCAAATCATGTTAAATGTAAAAGTCAATTATGTTCAAATCAACTTCTGTTTGCGGGCTCAGATTTTTGGCCTTTGTCCTATTTTGTCTACTAATGTAATTGTAAACTGTAATTGTTGTGGGTGGTTGTGGGCGTATTTAAAATTGGCTCAACAAATCACGAGAGGGATCAATTGTTTGTAAATTTCTCATCTCTGCATATGATGGCTCTACCAATGAGTTTGGGCAAGGTTTTGTCGAGTTGAGTCCATTTGTAATCCTGGTAAATAAGCTTCTATTTGATATTTAATTACACAATCTTGCCAGACCAAATTTAGTTAATTATTTTCTATAGTGTTTAAAGCGTTGGTCTTGGTTAATGTGACAATGTCTGATGATGCTATCTCTTTTGTTGACAATTTTCTTTTCCATTGTTATCCATTTAATTTTAGTTCTGGACATTGTCAGGAGTATACCGGATCATTGCTTCATGTGGTTCCAACTTCCTTTTTATTTGGACAATTTGCTTAATCCATTGACTTTCCTTTGCAAATGAGTTTAAAATTCCTAATTTTGTTTTAGGTATTGGCTTTAAATTTGACTATTCATTTGTAATCTTAAAACTTATTTATTTAGTTCACTATACCATACATTTTTGTCTGTTAGGTCTTGGAGCAGTTTGGAACGCAGCAAAAGTAGAATCAGGTTCCATTGTTGCTATTTTTGGGCTTGGGACTGTTGGTCTTGCAGTGAGTTTTTTGACTGGACCATGTAGTTGTGTGTGCTTCTGCTGACTATTGTACTGGTGTTACTTATAATTTTTTTGAGTATTAATTGATTAGGTGGCAGAGGGAGCAAAAGCAGCTGGTGCTTCACGGATTATTGGTATCGATATTGACAGCAAAAAGTATGATGTAGGTATAGCTTCGTCTTCCATCACCACATGGTCTTTCATAGCATAGAGTTTTAAGTTCTTGAGTGCTCCATCATTATCTCCGTTGTCATTAAACAATTACTTCATTGCCTTTTACTAAAGCTCGACTGTAGGTCCTATGTTTGGCCTATGAATAGTCATTTTTCTGTTGAGACGCTCTGGTTCTAAAAGAGTTGGGTGCACATGTCAAGAAAACCGAAAAGGAGAAGGCATTTAATGAATTCATTAATTTTGCTTTGTCAAGGATTTATTGTTCTGCGGTTTTACTGCACAACTGTTCACCTTGGAGTTTGGAACTATTCCATGTACGATCTAACCTATCGTGTACCACCAAGTTTTGTATTTATCTGAGGGTGTTTGGATCAACGATTTTTCAAGGGAAAAGGAAAAGAAAGGTGATTGAAGATTACTTCTTGAGTTTGCCTTCTTTAGAAAACAAATTCATTGATAAATTGCCTTCTAAATTATGATCCATTCAATTAATTATATGCATTTGATATTTTATGTTTCCTTCCCCTTTTCCCTCCCCTCCCCCTACCATTTCCATTTCCTTTTCTTTTCCCTCTCCAAATCCTCAACCCAAACACACCCCAAGTGTTTTGTTTTGGGGAATCATATTTGGGTTTTTGTTTTTATTTATTTCTATTATTGTTCTTATTGTTGTAAAGGAGTTGGTATTACCAATTTAAGAGAGAGAGGGAAAAAAAAAAAGAAAAAAAAAAAACGAGGCAGTCACTACTACCTTCAATCTAGATTTTGGAAGGTTGAGTGGATGTGTTAAATTACACAATTTGCAATTTTCAATTTTTATTTGCACTCAGAGGGCTTTGAAATTGTTACGTAAACCTTGTTGGCAGAACTCCTCCTGTGTTGCAGATTTATCATAATCATAATGGTATGCTCCTGTCACACAGATTTTTCCCATGCATACCTTGTATTAATTTACTTGCTCATTTACTTTTGCCACCTAGGGTGTCTGGAAAAATAGACCATTTAGACCTAATGATATTTTATGTTATAGTTATTTTGCAGGGTTGTGATCAAACCGAGGCTTATCTTTACTAATATACGTTTTTTCCTTTTCATGGAAATTGTAATTTACAGCAAAGAATTTTGGAGTCACTGAGTTTGTTAACCCAAAAGACCATGACAAACCCATACAGCAGGTCATTGTTGACCTCACGGATGGTGGTGTTGACTATAGTTTTGAGTGCATTGGAAATGTCAATGTGATGAGATCTGCGTTGGAGTGCTGTCACAAGGTATTCTTTCCTGAAATGGTTAACTCAATTCTTAATGTCCCATTGCTGAATTTATAATAACACATCAGTTTTTCTCCCAAAAAAAAAAAATTAGGGATGGGGTACCTCTGTTATTGTGGGTGTTGCTGCTTCTGGTCAAGAGATCTCCACTCGTCCTTTCCAGTTGGTGACTGGCCGTGTTTGGAAAGGAACAGCATTTGGTGGTTTCAAGAGCCGTTCACAGGTGCCTTGGCTTGTAGACAAGTACATGAAGAAGGTAACTTACGCAATAATGATTTACAGTTCAGGTGTTTATTTTTTTGCATTTATATTATATAAAATACAGCCTTACAAAAAAGAAAAAAACTAATAGAAAATGGAACCAGAATGGTATATTAATCACATAACTTAGCCGCATAATTTTGTTTGTCATTATTATTATTTTGGATTATTTTGTATTACTGAAATATGTTTCTCTGAATTACAGGAAATCAAGGTTGATGAATACATTACCCACAATTTGACCCTTGCAGAGATCAACAAAGCTTTCGATCTGATGCATGAAGGGGGTTGCCTCCGCTGTGTTCTGAAGGTGTATGATTGAGATATATATGGTGTCAATTAGGTTCCTACTGCCTGTGTTCTTAATCGTGGGATTGGTATTGGCTTTCGTTATGGAACACCCTTTTTTTTTCCCCCCCTCTTGTTTTCTTTAGTAGCCGAGTAATAGGGATGGCTTGTTTGTCGGTCTTCATCAGAGTATTTTTTGGCTTCAGTGCCATCTTAAATATAATAATAAAGTCTGTGTGCCACTTTTATTTTGTGCATGAGATTTTGTTTTACAAACTAACCATCATTTGAGGATTTGATGAAAAGTGAGATCAACACCCTTCACATGCTTTTTTTATTTCCCGCGGCCTTGTAACCAAATAAATTTTAAGCTGTTTTCTTATTTCCTGCAGCCTCGTAACCAAATAAAATCTAAGCTGCTGCCTCAAAGCTCTTCCAATAAAGAGATTAAATCACTTAATTGCAAACTCGTTTTGAACTTCAATTTTTATTTATGAAATTGAGTTCGAGCCCTTTAATAAATCGATTGAATAAAGGCTCATTTCATTTACATGTGAAAAATCTAATATATATATATATTGAAACATCTCAAAGAAACAGAAGGTCAGAGCATTTGACTGATCTGAAATGATTGGAAAATAAAAAATGACACTAGGGAATTCAAAGATAAAATTACATCAAGGACTCTGGGCGCTATACTCTACTGGAGAGGAACCTTCAACACAAACGCAGTTGAAGGAAAAAAAAAAGAGGGGGGCAAGGAAGCCATATATACGGTACATATGTTTTATAAATTACCGAGGTACAAGAAGGGACTGTTATTCCCATTCTTGGCCAAGCAAAAAAAACAGTGGGTTGTAGGTCTCATCACATGCATTAGACATATTTCCACAAGGCGTAGAGATCAAAAAATGATCCTCCACCTACAGGAGGAGCTTCCGGAGAGCATACATTCAATCCGGGAGGAACATGGACTTCTAAAGCCTCGGAAACATTCTGATCTGCCCCAATCCAACTGTCAATTTGGAAGTCCGACAATGCTGGAATTGTGTCCGCAGAAATGTGGGGACCAAATTCTTTGACAAGGGGAGTATGATAAGTCAGTCCCGCAATATCCACTGAAGGTGCCAGATTGCTCTGGCCGGAAGGAGCAACCCGACTTGTGTTAGAATCTGATAAACTAGAACCCAAATGGAGTTGACTATACACTGGGGGTCCTGCAATTTGAACTTGGGGATTATCTGCTAGAGGAGGTTGGTCGCTCTGACCGGTTGCAGAAACCCAACTTGTGTCGAAATCCAATAGACTAGAACCCAGACGACTTTCAGTCTGATCTCCCTGCTGGAGAACTTGGCTCTCATTTGCTGTAGAAATAGGATGACTGTACACAAGGGATCCTGCAATTTGCACTTGAGAATTATCGGCCAAGGGAGGTTGGTTGCTCTGGCCAGGAGGTGCAACCCAACTTGTGTCGAAGTCCAAAAATCTTGAACCCAGAGCACTTTCAGTCTGATCTCCCCACTGGAAAACTTGGTCATTTGCCGGAGAAACTGGCCGCGAATGCACTAGGGGTCCTGGAATTTGAACTTGGGGATCATCAGCTAACGGAGGTTGGTTGCTCTGGCCAGTAGGAGCAACCCAGCTTGTGTTAGAATCCGAAAAACATGAACCCAGAGCAATTTGAGTCTGATCTCCGTGCTGGAGAGCTTGGCTATCATTTGCAGGAGAAATAGGTTGCTGATGATACGCTAGCAGTTGAGATGTCATTGGAAAGCTGCTGCCCAGTATAGGGTGGGAGGAAACTTGCGGTTGAGGCACTGAATTTCCAACATTGCTGACCAAATTCACTTGGGAAGAGGCTTGAAGAGAAGGCGCTGAATTGACGAGGTTGCCTCCTAGGTCTGGTTGCAAGATCCCTTGGGTTAAAGAAGACACTGAATTCACAGAGATGCTGCCAACATTTGGATGAGAGTTTACTTGGGGTTCAGAAAGCACCGAATTCCCAAAACTGATTCCATTGTCATGCTGGAAGGAGGTCTGATATGCAAGTAAGTCTTGCCGTGCATTGGAATTGTTATTATTTGAAGGCAATGCAGGAGAGGGATTTCTGGAGTATTGAGTTTCATGGTTGCTGTCAGATGAGCCATATCCAGATCGATTATTTGACAAAGCAACCCCATGTGATCCTCCCCTTCTACAAATCTTGTAGGAATTGATAAATCGAGGCCCCGTGTTGAAAATATTGTGCCTTCTGTCACTTCGACGGGTATTATTATGGGATTGGAATCTGTTTTTTGACAAAATATGTACAGGCTGTGGGCCTCTACCTTGATTTTCCAAATTTGAGATGCCAAAATTGGTCGGTGCACGGCAAGTACGGATTGTGGTTGACCTGGATATCTGATTCTGGACCATAGAGTTAGGTTGCACCGGTGTGAGTGGTGGGACTTGAATTGTTCGAGGTGGTCGCATTGAGAGCGGCATATCAGCAATTTTGTGAATCGGTTCCCCTTGCTTGAACTTTTGCCTTTGACTTTTCCAGAAAGCGTTTTTTTCAGTAGCGTGACAATGGTTGTTACTTGAAGTGCCGTTGCCCCAATGGACACATGGAGCAAGCAAGTCACAAACATAACAGTGGCACTGAAATTTAGCAGAGGCAGAAATCAAAACCGCAGAATACTTATGAAGGACTACAATACCATCCAGTACTATGTCAGGCCAAAACATATGAAAGGTGATCTTACCTGATGACAACACTTCTCATGTGGGGTGGAATTGAATGGAAACTCAACACAAAGGTGGCGTGGATGAGGATAATCTCTGCAAGCAACCTGCGATTCTCCACATCCCCCAAATAAATAAATAAAATGAAGTAACAAGGTCATGGGCGTGAAATCTTAAAAAAGGCCAAAAAAAAAAAAGAAAAGAAAAGCCAAGGCTAAGTGCAAGTTAGTGAAGCAAATAAACTGACGCAGCTAGATAGCCGAGCCCAAAATAGATGCACATAAGTCCACTTCAGCCTTATATGTACCAAATATCGGAATTTAAGCTGACTCCAATTAATTCTCAGACTATATGACGATGTAAAGCATTATTCAGATGTCAGACATTGGAATCACTCAACTACTCAGCGAATCCTATCAACAAAAGTTTATCCTCCCAAGAGTGCCTGATTCAATGCCGTTATGTTACGTTTTTTGACCTCCCTGTTCCCATTAAATCCCCCCCCTTCTTCGTTAGACCGATTATTTTCTGTTAATTACCGGTTTTTAAAACCATTCCCCATTAACAATTTTGAAGCTGTCCTATATATCAGTTCCATGGAATTTCATTCCCATTACATCTAAGCAATGTAGGAGCATAACTGAATCATAAAGGGAACCAAAAAGTGCACCTTGCACACACCGAACCGATTGTCACATAAATCAACTTTATGAATTATAATTCACAACCTTTTTTGTGCTGTGATGAATCTGAACTGCTAAAGAAAACCAGTGAATTTTCAATACCTGCCCCTTCTCGCCAACAATGAGCAAATCATCGGAGTCATTTGCAGTATCGTTCTGAAGAACAGCCGGCTTATCAGGGTCACCATCCAAGACCACACAGTCATAATCCAAATCTTTCTTCTTCGAGGTAAGAACGGAAGACTTTGGCTTCCGCTTAGGGTTTACCACAACCTCACTCAGCACAACCACGTCATCAGACTCATCCGTCTCTATCTTCTCATCCTCCTTGAGAAACTCCGATAACCAATCGAAATCATCATCGCAGCGATCTCCTCCGGCTGCTTTGGTCTCTCCCCAACCCTCTTCGTCCGAGCTTATGTTGAATACCGTCGTCGAATCCATCCAATACCATTACCTAGGGTTTTCGAGAGATTTTGTACACAATCTGAGATCTTTCATGTGATGTTCCAACAAATCTTCAAAATTGCAATTACGTTAATAGAGAAAACGTGGGTTTCCAGTTTACACATGAAGTAACTGGGAAAAATTCAGCGGGGTTTCCAAGAAACTGCATCGAAAAACTCTTACAAGTTGGAGACACTTTCCCGGAAAATAACCGAAATGGAGAAAATTTTGAGTGTGGAAAATCGAACGATTAGACGCTCTGAATTGGATGGTTTGACCGCGGAAAAGAATCATGGGTTTGGCCAAAAAGAGCAACGATTGCTTAAAATTTGATTGCGAGAAGATGTAAACGGTTTAAGGGAGAGAGAAATATCCAAAAGGACTGAGTGGCCGAAGAAAAATAGAAACCCTGATTAGAGAGAGAGAGACTGTGATTGAGAAGTGGGTCGAAATCCTCGAGGAACCCTAGCTCCCACTTCCAAAACGATGAATTTCGTTCTGCTTCTGCTTCTACTTCTCGGGAAGCTTTGCATAGCGATACGGGTCGGGTTCCACCCAAAAAGTTCGTTCGATCAGTCTCACTGGACCCAAACGGGTTGTTTCTGGACTGGGCTTTGACAGTACGGACAAGGAAAAAAAAAAGAAGGAAAAAAAAAATTATAATTTATAACATTTTGTATATTTTAGTAGAAATTAAAATTTATTTAATTTAATTATTTTTAATTTAATAAAAAATAGAATAAATTTAATTTTTTTACTTCTTTTTATATTCTTATTATTTTATTTTCTTTCACAAATTAATGTTAATATTATGTTTGAAACATGAATTTGTGCATGAAAAAAAAAAGAAAAGAAAAATATAATTAATAATTTGTGCGATTTTTGAACACTTATAAATAAATGTAAACTTTACTGATAAATATTTATTTATTTTAGTGTTATTGTTTTAACTCGATAACAAATAAAATAAATTTTATTTTATTTTACTTCACTTTTCATTATTAGGAAAATGTTTAGTTGAGTATTTAATAAAAATTTATAAAAGTTAGAAAAAGATGATAAAAATTAGAAAAAGCTGAAGAAAATTAATTTGGTGAAATTTAAAAATTTATTTGATGAAAAAAATTAGAAAAAGTTAAAAAATTTGATGATGTTAAAATTTTTTTAAGTAAAAGATGATTATTTCTTAAAAATGAACAAAAATTAGAAAAAAATTAATAAAAATTAGAAAAGCTAAAGAAAGTTGATTTGGTAAAATTTAAAAACGTATTTGATGAAGAAAATTAAAAGAAATTAGATAATGTTAATATTTTTTCAAGTAAAAGTTGATGTGCCAAATTGCGCTAAAATTGTTGTCATGAAAATCTGGAGCGACAAAAAAGTTTACGCATGAATTGTCAAACAGATAGAGGAAGATAACTGGAAAATCACTTCTACGTTATTCAAAAAGTTGCCTGAGGGATCACCTCCAGATCTTTTTCCAAAAGAAATGAAAAATCCTCCTGGGGCTGTTTAGCACATTAAGGCCCGTTTTGTAACGTTTTTATTTTTTATTTATATTTTTAAAAAATTTTATAAATTAATAATAAAAATATGTTTGTTAAATCTGTTTTCGTTTTTTTTAAAAGAAATGAAAACTTAAACAGAAAAAAAAAAATGTTTTCACTCTATTTTCTTTTTTCTGTTGTAAACATTTTTATAAATTTTATTGTCATATTAAAGTAAATTACTTTATGCAAATATTTTATTAAACTAAATTTATTATTAATAAATAATATAATTTAATTAAATAATTTATTTAAATAAATTTATAATATATTTATTAATTATTTTTAATAAATAATTGAATTAAAATAATTATTAAATAAATTTATTTAATAGAAAATATTAATTATTTAAAATATTTTTAATAAATAAAAAATTATAATTTAAGACAATAATTAATTTAATTTAATTAATATAAATATATTTTATTAAATAATTTTAATAAAATGTAATTAATTCGACTATGATATTTTACTAAAATAATTTAATAAGATATATTTTGAATTTAGTTAATCTAATTTAGTAATTAATTTGATTAGTATAAAATATATTTTATTAAATAAATTAATTTAATTAATACAAATATATTTTTTGAATTATTTTTAATAAATAATAAAATTAAACTAATTAATTTAACTTAAATTTTATAATTAATTTAATTTAATTAATTTAACTAATATTAAATATATTTTATTAAATTACTAGTTATTGCCCGTACCTACGGTACGGGAGCCAAAGCCTCCTTTTTTAAAAACGGCACGGAAGCCAAAACCTCATCTTTGATTTTTTATTTTTATAGGTTATTCTTACATTTTTTATAAATGATTTATTTTATGAATTTAAATTTGAGTTATTTACACGTTAAATTATATTTTTGTACCTTTAAGCACAGATAATTGTCAGTATTTAAAAT
>QLOD02000009.1:8373771-8391255 GCA_003260245.2 Sideroxylon spinosum
TTCTATTAAATTTTTAGAAACTAAGAAAATTAAATATTTTATGAAAATAAAAAAATTAATAATTATAAACAAAACTGTATTCTCAAATACAGTTTCAGTTTTCATTTTAGAAAAAGTAAACAGCAACAGAAAATACAAAACAGAAAACGACAAAAGAAAAACGACAATAGAAAAGTGACAACGTTGTCCAATGGGCCCTAAAAGTACGATAAAAAAATTTAAAAAATTTTGAAAAGAAATTATTTATTTTTTATTTTTATCCAGTTTGGAATAAAAAAATATAAAATTTCACAAATACAATTATGAAATTGTAAAATTTAAATTTTTTACTCATTATACAAATCACGAGATATTAACATTTAAAAATTTATACAACTCCAAACACATCCTATGAGTTTGTTTGGCGCAACGAATTTTGTTGAAAATCGCTGAAAAATCTCTGAAATTCTCTGTTACACTTTTATATTTTTTTATCCTCTCAAATTTTAAAAAAAAATCAATATCTTTTAAAAAAAATTACATAATTTCAATTCCGTTAATTGAATGGACAAATTTTTTTTAGGGATATCAATATGAACTCCTAAACTAACATTCACTTTACCTTTTTTTTGTATACCGTTCCAACAAAAAATACTAAATCGTAATTTTCCCATTGCTTCATTCCGTCCAAACGGCTGACGTAAGAGTTAAAAGATTCTGACACAAAACCGTTACGACGTAACCAAAAAACCGTTTCGATAGTTTCTAACTTAAAAAAAGTTAACACAAAAATAAAAAAATTTTATTATTTATTTATAAAAAATATGATTTGATAACTATGTTTCAAATATCAAAAAAATTTTCAAACTATATTTTACATAATTTTTCGCTGCGCCAAACGCGCTCTCTGCTCGTAAATTCTCTCATCTCATGAGTCACACTAAATGCAGCCAACTTCCACCCGCAACGAAAGCAACATGCTCCATACGTGCACATAGAGGGCGCGTGGGAAATGAGCCGTCGCAAAGCCGTCCAAGATTCGTCCTCTCTGTTGGAGGCACAAGCAGAGCACCCTCCTCCATTCGCTCAAGTCCACCTCGACTCGCCGTCCTCTACTTATAAAGACGCCAAACTCTTCGAATAATCATCCTCTCCAAACCCTTCGCCCCCCTTTTCCTGCTATTTCTTTCAGTTCAGTGACAGAATTGCAGCAAAATGTAAGTGCTGTATTTGTATTATATATGTACATATATATGTGTATATGCATGCGTGTCCATTGAAGAGTAGAGCCTTAAGAGTTTTCTTCTTCACTAAAATGGTGGTGTGAATGATGTTTTGGATGTTTCTGTTCTTACTTATTTGTTGTCTTCTGGGTTTGGATTCAAAAAGGGAGGGAAGTTTGAAGCCGATGGATGCAGAACAACTGAGAGAGAATGCTCACAAGATGGTGGATTTCATTGCTGATTACTACAAGAATATTGAGAATTTTCCAGTTCTTAGCCAAGTTCAGGTTTTCACAATCTTTCCCCTGTTTCTGTTTATAATATTTATTTATTTATTTATTTTTATCTCTTCCATTGACAGCTCAGTTAAAATTTTCTCACTGGACAAAAATGCTCCAATGCAAGATGACTTACTTGCCCTCCATATTTGTTATGCATAATCCACACTCTAAAAAAAACCCTACACAAACAATATCGCCAACTACTTACTGAAAAATCAAACAACTTCGACAATCACTGGCTAAAACCAATATTCGATAGAGAAACAAAATATTTTAACAACTAATAACTGAACAGATTTAAAACTTTAATAGGTACTTGTTGAAAAAATCAAATGATTTTAACAAATCAGTTACTGAAAAAATTTAACAATTAATCACATAAAATTTCCACTCCCGCTGAACATTTCAGCAACTAGTTAAGGAAAAAATTAAAACATTTCAGTAGATTCTTGCCGTTTTGATCAATGGATATTTTTAAAACTTTAGACGTAATTTGTGAGTTGTGTGAAGAAATTATGGGTTGTTTGGAGAAAACATAAGATGTATGAATTAATTAGGCTGCGTGGAGAAAAAGTAGGGCTGTGAATAGCTACATTTTTTTTTTTTTTTTTTGTCTTTTGATTAATTAACTTGGTGGTTCCATGCAAAATTTTCATGTGTAAGCACTGTTTTCAAAAGAAAATCAATAATGCAAAGTAGACATTTCTCTGTGTGCGAGAGCTTGTTTCCGTACGTTTCTTTTATGGGTACATTGAATGGTTTCTTTGGTAGTTAAAAAAATGAAGCATACAGTATAAAAATACACAAGTATGGAATTGCAGATGATATGTTTGCATTTTTCATTTAATTTCCCAATTTACAAATTGTAAATTCATTGTTATTGTCTTTATTTTTGTTTTTAAAAGAGTTCTTTATTTTTTTTAAGTGCATTCAATTTTGTTGCTACACAAAAAATTGAACTCTTCTGCAGCCTGGTTATTTGCATAAACTCCTGCCAGATTCTGCACCAAATCAACCAGAATTGCTGCAAGATGTTCTTGATGGTGAAGTTTCCTAATCACTCTTTCAAATTTGTTTTTGTGCAAAATCCAGATAGTAAACTAGTTCATTATATCAGAAAATAATTGCACCAACCATTGTACATGGGCTTATATAACTAGGGACACATCCAATCTACAAAAACTAAGATTAGGCTACTGGTTTGCATGAAAAACAAATCCAAGATTGTAGGATTTTGCACAGCTTGCATCAGCATTTCAGAATTACACAATCTGTTTCCGTTCTGGCTGATATTGTTTTTTAGCAGCAAAGCCACTCAATGGCATCCAAGCATGGTAAAGCTTCAAGTATTAAAGGAGATTTAGCTTTTACCCTCTTTCCACGTGATTAATACAAGGAAAATGTTGCTTTACTGGAATTTTTAACAAGAAAATTGTACCAGAATAATGTGGTTGTGGTATTCTTGCAATAACAAACTACTTTAGTGGGTTCTTTTTTTAGGAATGATTGGACCATTATGAATCCACATCATTTTTGGTGAATTATTCTGACTAAAACTTCTAGTTGTATAACATTACTCTTAATATAATCTTCAAATGCTACCATGCCACAGCTGCTCCCTAGAATTTTGCCTCCATGCACCACCATGTGTTCTGACTGAAACCCAATGCTTCAAAATATTAGTTACTGTAGTTCTAAGAAAAGAAGTGCTTTTTGTCTTTCCCCACACAATCTCGTCCTCTAAGTGAATTGAAGGTGGATTACATAGCATTTATATGCTCCACCACTTCTTCTGGGAAAATACACCCGAGAAGAAATTCTCTCCATCCACTTCTATATTATTCAAGAAGTGATTGAACTTTAAATCTAATAAACATGGATGAGGATTAGAATCAACATAAGGGCCGTCGAACTTCGGAAGGGTTTCATTGATGTCTAAACATAACAATAGTAAGACTCTAAGACTAGCTCCTAGACACCACTTAAGTCCTTTTCTCAACAAATTTGTAGCCGTAAAATACTTTCCCATCCCCAAGAGTTCAGTGAGGAACTCCTAACTGTCAAGAAATCCTTTTAAAAATAATATTTAGATAATAAACCTTGTGCAAGCAGAGAAGACGGAAACGTCAGAACTCTCAGTGCTACCTTTGCTAATTATGCTTGATTAAACATCCCCCGGACCCTAAAGGCTAAAATCCAACCCTCCTAAGTTCTTTCGGTTACAAAGGTCCTCTCACTTCTTCAAACATAAACCCCTGCCCTTTTTCCTTATCTAGTGGAAATCAAGCAACTGAGATTTAGTAGACAAGAAAAATATGCAAAAAATAAACAAGAAAATCAAGATAATTTTGTTAATTAAGACACTATATAAATGTTTATATCCAATTTTTATTGTGGATGCAGATGTCCAGAAATGGATCTTCCCAGGAGTGACCCATTGGCAAAGCCCAGATTATTTTGCATACTTTCCCTCTAATAGCAGTATTGCTGGATTTTTGGGTGAAATGCTGAGTGCTGGTATAAACATGGTGGGTTTTAGCTGGATAACTTCTCCTGCAGCAACAGAACTTGAAATGATTGTTCTGGATTGGCTTGCTAAAATACTAAAACTTCCAGAGGATTTCCTTTCGACTGGTAAAGTTTATAATTTCTACTTTTTTAGAAATTTTTACCCATTCCAAAATCCGCATTATTTTTTTCATTAAAAAGGACAATAGAGATTTTTTCTCTTGCATTTAATATTTGATGTCATTGAAGCTGAGGTGCTTAATGTCAATGTTAAATAGACAAATATGGAAAAGATCAGCGGTTCAATTTTTGTGGGAACTGGTGGGGACTTGGTAGAGCTTTAATTAATCTGTTGGGCCAAAATTCTGAAAGTAAATTATGGCTTTGGATGAGTTTGGTTGAGGTGAGGAGAAATGAAGGACACAAGTAAAATGGTGCATACCTAGCTAGAAAGGGGAAAAAATGAGGAAATGTTTAGTTCTGCAAAAATGCATGTTCTTGTATGGTGGTTGAGATCTTACAGATCATTCATGACTTCCTGGAAAATAGTTTTTCTGGCAAATGGTTAGGGAGATTTGCAAGAAAATTCTAGTTCTTTTTGATGACTGAATATGCTAAATACTTGCATATGGAAAATCTAATGAGCTGATATCGTTTTAGGAACTCTGTTGATGGCTTGTGAGAAAGCCTTTCATGGTGAAAGATGCATTTTGAGTAAAATTCTGTTTAGAGTCAAGATTATGAGTCATAAGATTTTGGTTGCAGATATGGAGTGGTACAGGCCTCATTTGTTGCCATTATCTCACATCTCTCTCTGTCTCTCTCTCTCGGTGATGGTTTGACTTCAGATTTTGCTTATGTGCTCTCTTTCATTGAAATCTACATGAATGGAAGTTTGAGTGCAGTACTTTTACATGTGATTTTATATGGTCAGATGCTAACACCTGGGTTATATATGCTATTCTTCATGGCTGTGGCTTTTCCTTAAATGATCAAATCTCTTTTTTTGGAATTTTGCACATTTGGCTGGTTTGGAGCAGGTCAACTAACCATTGCAGTTGAAATAGCATATTTTTCATTTCTTATTAAGTAATATACTCACTTAGGAGGTTGAACTGTATAGGTTTTCAGTTATTGATCATTTGATTTCTGAGAGGTGGCTGATCTTGATTGGCGGCATTGCTTGGAGAAAAATCTGTACAGTCTTGAGCGGCTGTTTTTTAACCCTTATATGGAATTTAGGTCTTTTTGAACTCGCCACTTCTCCAAATTCACGAGCTGAGAGAGAAGATTGCTAACATAATGTGACATCATGAACTATTTCAGTACTTGGCAAATAAAACAAGTGTCGGTATTCATTCAAGTCCAAGTGAAGTGTTTGATGAGAGATTAAATTATCTGACAGAAGTTTGTAGATGATGAAAATTAAAACCTTTTATTGAATTGTTTTGCAGCAGGAATTTGCTTACGTTAAAGGGCATTACAATTAGCGCACTTATCTTTGATTCCTTAGATATCCATGTATTTATATGTTGGGAGAAAACAAGTCGATAAAAATAATAATGTTGGCCATCTCCTAACAGTTTAAGCTTTTATTTGAGATGGTGGCTGACAATTTAACTATATATTATGTTTTTCTTTATTAGTTCAAGTATCCATCTCCTTGAAACCTTTTTGCAGGAAAAGGTGGTGGAGTAATACAGGGCACAGCAAGTGAAGCTGTTCTAGTTGTGCTACTGGCTGCTCGTGATAAAGTTTTGAGAAGGGTTGGAAAAGATGCCCTTCGGAAGCTTGTAGTTTATGCATCTGATCAAACACATTCAGCTTTGCAGAAAGCCTGCCAGGTATAATTGGAAATTCATTAGTATGTTATATCATTTTTAAATTTTATTATTATTTTTTTGTTTGATACGATATATAATCTTTCAATTTGTTAGGTCTATTTTGTTTATGTATTACTATGATATTAATCCGGGAGAAGGTTCCCAATTGGGTTTCCAATAATATTGGCACATAATTGCACCATTTTATCATGACCTTCGTCCAAACAATGCAACTCCATTAAATATTTCTGACAGTTATCTTGAAAATAGGGCTACTTTTTTTTTTCCGATATATGCTGCCTCGTTATGATGTTGAAGTCCATATAACAATTCATAGCATCTGGTTACAATTGTTTGATATTTGTTTGTGACAGATTGGTGGGATTCACCCAGAGAATTGTAGGTTTCTGAAGACGGATGCATCTACTGAACATGCCCTTTCTCCCAAATCAATCCATGAAGCAATTTCACATGATATCACTGCTGGTCTAATCCCCTTTTTCTTATGTGCTACTGTAAGCCATTAGGAACTTTTAATCTGTTTTTTTTTCCTTCCATTTTGCTATTGATACAGATCTTTCCAACCGATCAGGAAAACAAAACTATACATATCTTTCAATTCTTCACTTAGCTTTTTTCAAATTCACTAGAAAGATGCCATGTGATGCTTCTTTTTTAAACAACAAATTGAAAATCTTCCTATTTTAACTGACTTGCCTATGGATTTTAGCATTGTGTAATTTCTAGTATTTCTTGGTTCCGTTGGTATCCTATAAGGTTCATCGACATTTCTGTAGTTGAAAGTTACACAAGGATTGTATTGTTTGCGCGGAGGGGGAAAAAAGGCAAAATGAAAGTTGGAACTTGCAAAAACCATCAAGTTCCTCCTTCGGCTATACTATACTATACCATAAAGTTTCTATCGCTTTAGTTGGACAAGGTTTCAACACATTCTGAAAGTGTTGCAGCTTCTAAAAACTGGCTTTGGTAGTCATGGTAATTGCAAGTTCATATATGCCCCCAGTTTTGATATTATTTTTTTCGGCTTCACCATACCACTTACTTCAAAGTACATGTGTGCATGAGAGTGCATATAATTGCCATATCAGTTAATCAAGTTCTATACTTAGGGTAGTTAGGCTACAAAAATGGACTTGAACAAAATTTCGTTAAAATTATTTTCCAAATGCGTACATTTGAAATTCTTTTATGACTTGTTATACATTATGTTATTCTTTTAAGTATGCTAAAGTATTAAGGCACCAATGATTACATTCAATTTTCTTTTTGTATACATGGTTTAAAG
Source organism: Sideroxylon spinosum (assembly GCA_003260245.2). Classification (NCBI taxonomy): domain Eukaryota; kingdom Viridiplantae; phylum Streptophyta; class Magnoliopsida; order Ericales; family Sapotaceae; genus Sideroxylon; species Sideroxylon spinosum. The sequence continues at coordinate 8,380,892 of QLOD02000009.1, forward strand.
TTGTATTCTTTGTTGATATGAAGTTACTGTAATAGATTGTTATTATATTAATGAGAACGAATGGTAGCTTAGGCCTGTTTGGCAACCATCTTGTTTTCAGTTTTTGTTTTTACGTTTTTTGAAAACTGAACATGAAAAGTCATTTGGCAAATTTATTTTCAGTTTTCAGTTTTCAAAAATATAAAACTGTTTTCAAAATTTTCGGAAATTATGAAAACATAGAAAAGTAGTTTTCTCAAGGTTTTATTTTCTTATACAACTACTACTACTTGTTACGACCATTAATCAGCACCATCCGTTAGTCGCTGCTAACAACCGGGCACTGCTGCTACTACTCTTACCCATCTCCGGTCACTGCCAATTATATTATTATTTAATATAAAAATATTTAATTAATATATAAAAATATATTAATATATACTTTAATTAATAATTAGTTTTTATCAACAATTAATTTTATATTAAATAAATGAATTAACTAAATTATAATTGAATTAATTAGTTAAATTAATATAAAATTATTTTATTAAATTATTTTTAATAAATAATATTTAATATATTTTTATTTTTATTGAATTAAATTATTTTTAATAAAATTATAATTAAAATAAGTAAATTAAATTAAATTAATTAATTAATTAATTTATTTAATTTTAATTAATTAAATTAGTATAAAAATAATTAATATAAATTATTTTTAGTAAATAATATAATTAAATTATATTGAATATATTTTATTTTTATTGAATTAAGTTATTTTGAAAAATAATATAAGTAAAATAATTAAATTTAATTAACTAAATCCAATTGATTTAAGAAATTAATTTGATTCAATTAACATGAGATATATTTTATTAAATTATTTTTGAAAAATAGTTATAATAAATTATGCATAATATATTTTATGTTTATTAGGTTAAATTATTTTTAATAATTAATATAATTAAAATAATTAAAATTTATTGAATTTAATTAATTAAAAACAATTGGAGTGCTGGTCCACAATTAGTGTTGAGGACCTGGTTTTGTTTGAGGTTATTTTTTACGGACTTGCGGAAACAGGGCAAATTGATTGTTATTTTTACTTTCATCTAGTTTGTGGGGCTAAATACAGTGAGCTGAAATTCTGGTTTGGAATAACATTCTATGGTGAGTTGTTGAATGGATATATTTGGTGATAATTTGTGAATGATTTATGTGATTACTGAATTTGTTTTAATGGTAAACAATTTTTGTTTAACTGAAGAAGGCTGGCTCATACGTTTGCAGGTTGGTACTACTTCGTCAGCAGCTGTGGATCCTTTGCTTGCACTGGGAAAGATTACCAAGGTGACATTTAAGTTAATTGTTAGGAAATGCCATTAAGACATCTGCTTGTGATGGTTAGAGTTGTTTTATGCTTTTCTTTATTATCTTATCCCCCCATCCCAAATGTTAGGAACTTCTTTGTGGCACAATTTGGTGCCCGAAGCTTAGGCCATACCCAATGGCCAAAATAAAACTAAATGAAGTTTCGGGAATATCCCCATACATAGGTCCGAGATCTACATATATGAATTGAAGACACCTTTTCTCATTGAGCGGGGGGGACGAAATGATATTGAACAACCACTGGTGATCTATCATGGTGATTTATACAATAGTGCTAGTGTTATTAGCCATAGTCATATATTGATTCCCATATGCGAGAAGATGACAACTAATTGGAAACTTTGAAGTTGGTGTTCTCCTGCATTTTCAGTATCATTCAATTCATTTACAACAAGTTTCAGAGTTCTCCTTTTAAAAAGTTTTGCGAAGTTCATGAAGGGTCTCTTTGCTTCAGAGCCAACTACATATTAGATCCAAACAAGGCTAGTAAATCCTAAACAGGGCTTGATAAAGCTCAAAACAGCTATACGAAGGTGGACCCCTGACTTTTCAGTTGCCAATGCATAAATGAAAAAAAAAAATTGTTCATAGTTTATTTATGAAACCAAGTTTATTGTTTTGTAGTCAGCCTCATTGGCATTGTGGTTAATGGAAAAACCTTGCATAACGTTGCTTAATAGAATTGGAATTATATCCTTTAATGGTCTTCTTTTATTTCCATGTTTTGAATTCATCTATATCCAGTGAAGTTGTGCATAAATATGATGAGGTTCCCATATCAATGCAGAGTAATGGAATGTGGTTTCATGTGGATGCTGCATATGCTGGAAGTGCTTGTATATGTCCAGAATTTCGCCACTATATTGATGGTGTTGAAGAAGCTGACTCATTTAATATGAACGCACATAAATGGCTTCTAACAAACTTTGATTGTTCAGCTCTCTGGGTAAAGGTATGCCATCATCTATTTGATTCACATCTACGTGTTATTGCCGTGCCTTCGTACCCTAATTAAAAACTACAGAATTGAAAGCCAATAAACTTGCCTCATTTCTATTGGGTATTCATAAGCCTTTCGTAGCTTATTCAGCAATTACTTATTCCTATGGAATAGTAATATGTATAGTTATTTAATTGGTATCTTCATCAAAATAACCAGTTTCTACCTCTTGCTCACTATGACGAAGCACAACCTTAACTGCATGTGTTGTGCATATGTGTCATGGTTCAGTTTCCCATCAAAATTTGAGCATATATTCTTTGTTATCTTCTTGTCAACAGGACAGAAATGCTCTGATTCAGTCACTCTCAACAAATCCAGAGTTTCTTAAAAACAAAGTAAGCCTCCTTCTACAGTACGTTTCTCATTGGTTATTTTGTGAAAGGTATAAATCAAGAACAAGGATGGGTTTGTGTAAATCAAGAACAAGGACGGGTTTTCTTTTTAAAGCTTGTATAGACTACTTGACATGTTGCTTTACTTGATAAGTTATTGACTGATTGAAATGTTGACCTCTCGAGAACTTCAATAGCTAGTGTACCTCTGCTTGTCTCGAGGTTTTTGAAATATCATGGACCTAGGGAGAAGTTCTTAAAGTTGTCCCTATGTCCTACATCTGCGCCTTTTTCATGATTTTTCTGTTGCGTTTTCAATTTTGTTACTGCTTATATGTTGACGTGATTTAAAGTAGAAGCATATTGCTATTCAACTGTAAATGGATGTTTGTTATTGAATACCAACTATCTTTACCAAGGTGGATGATAAAAATGTTTTGTTATCCATTATTTATTCTGAAACTTATGATAAAGTCTGATCAAATTTAATTATCTTCATTTTAATTCATGTTATGTGGGTGATTAGACTTGGGAGGGATGACATGACCATTTGGGAATAATGATAAGCAGCATCGTGTACGGCGGAGTCACTAAAGGCCAATGAGATGAGAATCAAGACGGTTTGGAGTAAGGGAGAGAGATGTAGGGAGAGTAATTTTGACGAAAATGGTCATGAGGATGGTCCTCTCCTTAGGAATGAGAGATACATATATATAGGGCAAGAGGAGTCCTTGGGGCATGGTTCAGGGCATTGTATTTGCTTAGTGGAGATTCAACCCTTGGTTGGTGTACCCCCATATGATAAGGACACCTCATGTTGATCTCTCTCTAGCCCCGTCAAGGGAATCTCAGCATATCCCTTGCTTCTAGCCACCAAAGCACTAGTCCCCTAATGATCTCGTTGGACCTTAATTCTAGCCAACAGTTGACTCCACGTGGGAGATTGATTCTTGTGGTTGGGTCTCCCTGTGATGGAATCGTGGGGGAGACTCTCTCTTATTGCCTCTCTAAGGTATTGGTACTCACATATTATAATCAAAATTTATGATCTTTGGAGGAGGGGGGGCAACCCAGTGCACAAGACTCCCACATTACGGGGTCTGGGGAGTGCATATATAGGCAGTCTTTCCGCTACAAGTAAGGAGACTGATTCTAAGGTTCGAACCCTTGATCACCATGTCGCAATGGAAAAACCTTAAAATTGCTCTAGGCCACCTTTTCCTCTTTATTGGATTTAGGTCACCCTTTTTTTCTTGGTTGTCCAATTATAGTCCTTTTGTTTCGACAACTTTTGTAACTCAACACACCCTACACTCTATAAGGTAAATTACCACAAATCCATTAGATCCATATTCTTGAGTAGTTCTTCATGTTCAGTATTTTTCTGTTTGCTAATCTTCATAGGTTATTCTTCCCTTTGGAGAGATAATCGGCTAACTCTAATTCACCTTTTTTCCAATATGCCATAACGTGTTTTTCTTTTTTTTTTTTTTTTTTGATTAATAATAGAATTTATTAATAAGAAGGCATTATTAAGGAAATTCCAACCATTCATTACCAACGGAAAACCACCTTCGAATCAGGCTTTACACCCCTCTTCATCCAACTATAGCAAGTTGATAAAATCGAGCTCTCCAATCTGTGCACCGGCATCTCCAAACCTTGAAATATTCTTTGATTTCTCTCCTTCTGAATCAACCAGAACAAACTAAAAGGAACCGTATATCTTATCACTCCAAAATTCTAAATTACAGCCACAGCTACTTGGTTTAGACAATGTTCCCTTTATGCCATTTTAACAATCTACATGCAATTCAATTTTAAGATTGGATGAGTTTGGGATGGTAGAACAGGGTGTTAGCTATTATGAACTTATATGACTTGCATTAGCTTTGCTTTTGACCTTTCAGGTTATGGAAGAGCCATATTGGGGTAGGCAGATATGTTTTCGTCTAGCAGTTGAATTGCCTACAAAATTAGTTGCTATATAAAACATGCATGTTTACTTAGTTGGTTCATGTTCCAGGCTTCTGAAGCAAACATGGTTGTGGATTACAAAGATTGGCAAATTCCTCTTGGCCGCAGGTTCAGGTATATGCCATCAGTGAGGGGATAAAAAGGGTCTTAAACTCAACTTAGAAGTTTCTTACTCGTGCTAAAGACTTCATTTACTGGATTCAATCATTTTGATTTGGAACAATCTATTTTATTCATGCTTAGTTTAGGAAATGAAGACTTCTGCATCTCTTTTGGCTATATTTATAATATGAGAGGAGGTGAGAAATCAACTATCTCTTCTAATCTTTTTCTTAATTTTCATTTTTCCTTCAAACTAGATAAAACACCATTCTATGCAGTACCAAAGTCTAGGGGTTTTAAATGCTTGCTTGAACACGACACTGCTGTCAAACACCTAATGGATTGAGTCCCCGTTTGGATAATTAGGGATCAATTGATTTAATATTAAATTGTACTAAAATATAATTAGGCATGCTAATTTATGTAATAATACATGGAAAATTTTCTAATAATTTTTATGAAAGTAGTGGAAACCACTATTATGAAGGATTTCAAATAACTACTTTTTTATGATGATTTCAAATTCATCATAAAGTCCTCATGTTTCTCAAATCCATAATGAAACCTAATTGAATTTAACTTAGTTATATTTGGGCAATTCTTCGTAAATAATTAGTACCAAATCTATTGATTTCAATCCATAAACACGAACGCAATCTTAAAGTCTAACCTGGTTCTGATTGAGTGTATGCCTTGTGAGATAGGCAGAAGTCAATGGTGGACCTTTCAGAGTCTTTAGGCCTTAGCTAATTTTATGTACATGTTGTGACCAATTACTTGTCCATTTCCAATTATTTCTAGGTGGAATCCGATCTTCCTATTATGAGACTGTATCAGTAATATCATCAATTTGATGTTAAATCTGTTATAACCCTAGTCATCCAACTGTAAAATCGTAGTTGTTGCCTTATCTAATCGACTGTTGCTTCACAGATCACTGAAGTTATGGATGGTATTACGGCTCTATGGTTTGGAGAACCTGCAAACTTATATAAGAAACCATATCAAATTGGCTAAACACTTTGAAGAACTAGTCTCGCAAGACCCAAGATTTAAGGTAACTTTTTGTAGAGATCATCATATTGACCTATGCTTATCTTTTTACTATTGAACTCAAATTTTTATGATGAACAATTCTCTCTCTATCTCTCTTTTTTTTTTTTTTTCCTTTTTATAAATAAATATAGAATTTTATTAAAGTTATACGAAGAAAAAGCATCCAGAGGATTCCATTACAAATCCAAATCCACATCTTGAAAAGTATACGATTCACACTAACCAAAATGAGCAAAAAATATCCATCTTCCAAGCCTTTCTCTGTTGCTTCCTCACCTTGGTACCCCACCAAGAGCAAAACAACCCATTTGGGTCTTTCGGGAAAACTGACTGAACCTCAAATCTTGATAGTAGGAGGATCCACAGCTCACTGGTCCACTCACAATGGATGAAAAGACGGTCAACTGAGCCCTCCTAGCTCTTGCACGAGGAGCAACTATTAGCTAGAACAAATCCTCTTTTGACGGTTATCCATGGTTAATATCCTTTCACGCATCATGCACCAAAAGGTTTTAGAGCTGTTGAACTAACATTTGCATTTGGGCATCAATCATTGGACAGTAGATTTGAACAGATTTCTTCTCTCCATCAATACGGAGGAAAATTTTCATAAACTACGTGTAAAACCATAGAATTTGAAATTTACATCTCTCTTAACAATGTTATACTAGCTCTAGCTAATGGCTGGTTCCTTCTCTGTAATAGCATAATTGACCTCACTTTATGTCTCTTAGTTTCTCAAAATTTTCCATCTATTTATACATAGTGAAATCTTCTGCTGTTATCAATTAGGAGAAAAGACAAATTATGTATTACTAATCACAAGGAAATTACTATGACATTCTTTTTTTAATTGTCACATTGAGTGTTCAATATTGAATTTGGTGTCACCACTTTTAGGGAGACATTTTAACTCAAGAGAAAAACAAACTAGCCTTTGATAACATACCGGCCTTCAATATATGCCTGAATTTTATTCCCTGCATGCATGGCACAGGCCAAAAACTTTGAATTATGACCCACTGGTTTTTCGTAGTCATATTGGGCACTAAAAACGGCCTAAACAGGCTGCTTGGTACTTCTAGCGTGGTCAGCCTTTCCAGTCTATTTCCTGGTTTTCTAAACGAGTTACTCATAGTCATATCGACAATGAGTTCGGTATTCTGTAATTGAAATTTAAACAATTTGGTATGCGAAGGCTGTGATTCTCTTTCTAGAACTGCACTTATCATTGTAAAATCTTATGGCATCTCTGGGATAGACTTTTTTTTTTTTAATATATTTTTTTTAAATGCAATTGCTCTTATGGCTTAGCCACTCAATTGATCGGTGCAGGTTGTTGCCCCTCGTAAGTTTTCGTTGGTTTGTTTCCGTCTCCTGCCTCCCCACGACAATGATGAGTGCAGTAACAAACTCAACTATGACCTATTGGATGCTGTCAACTCAACTGGGAAATTGTTCATTTCTCATACAGTATGCTCATTTCTATGTCATATTTTTCTTCCTCAAAAAACTTGTTTGCTGATGTTTCTGCCTTATTTCATTTTCAATTTTACGAAGAAGAATACAACATTCACGTGATGTTCAATTTTCTTAGTCGTTTTTTCTTGCTCGTGACAAATTTATGCAGGTTCTATCAGCTAAATACACGTTGCGGTTTGCCGTAGGAGCACCGTTGACAGAAGAGACACATGTAAATGAAGCATGGAGTGTTTTACAAGACAAGGCCTCTGGTCTGTTACAAAGTCTTTAGAGTAAGTAAATTTTTTGGTCTTGGTGCAATTGTTACTTTTGGAGGTCAATTAGAAGGCAAATGATATTGCCAGAGCAGTTTTTTTATTTATCCAAAGCAATGTACAATTACCAATGCACATATTACAAGTGTTTTGCTCTTTGTGGAAATTAAAAGTTCTTTGGCAATATCATTTGCCCAATTATAATAATTACTAGATTGCTCTAGTTTTTTTTGCCTCATGTGGTTTCATTTGTTAAAAGGCAAGATTATGGTTGTTAATAATTGTTATATGCAACATGTTGACCTCAGAAGAAATATTGAGTGATTTTTATATATTTCTATATTGCAGTGACTCATCCTGAGCTGGAAGTGACCATTTGGAGCTCAGATAGATTCTATGGATAAATGGACATCATTTCCTGTTGTATTTCATTCTTATTACCAAGCCTGTGCCCTAAAACTTGGAAAAAAGACAGATTAGGTTTGAACTATATCACTTGGGGAATTCAATAATCAAATTTCCTTTGGGGAAATCCAAATCAATTTGGGATTGAAACCCAAGTGATGATGGTGGAAGTGCTAAACCTACATCACTTGGTTCAAGTCCCTTGCTCTTCAAAGTTTGGTTTAGCTACAAAGTTTGTATGTATGCCCTTTAAGCATATTGGAAGCAATCATTTTTCCTCATTTAAACAAATCAATTTGCTTCTCTTGTAGGAATTTGAGATCAACCAATTGCAAGATCTGTTCGAAACAAAATAATGGATCATCCATTATTTTTATGGTATGCTTTGCCTGCCAATTTTGTGGAGTGGCAAAGGAGCTTAAGTTTTTTTTTTTTTTTTTTTTTTTTTTTTTTTATGTTGGATCCTTTAAAGAGTGGACTTGGAGTAGCAGTAAAGTTATTTTATCAAATCTTTAAATAACGTAGAGAGATTACGGCTTACTCATGACTATCTCTAACCTTCACAGTACATGGAATCATGTGCATTGGGTTATCAATTTTTATGTTTAAGAAAAAAAAATCCAAATATGACAATTTTTTTTTAAAATAATTAGGAACAAAAACAAAAAAAAGTGTTAAAGGCAATGGTGGAGCGGCAATAGCCGCCCCCTTTATTTAAATGTTCGAAAGTTTTAATAATAAATTAATTAAATAGATTATTAATTTGATATTTCATAATTTATTTTGGTGTGTTCAATGGATCATCAGAATCCTTTTTATTCTAAGAATCTTCTTTATTCTGAGATTTCGTATGGGAAGTAAAGCTTTTTAGTTTTTGCCTATTCATTTTTTCTATTTTTCTTAAATTACTAAATTTACCTTATTACATTTTAAATTTCTTTTAATAATAAAGGGAAAAATGTTAAATTATCAAAAAGTTAAAAATTATTTTTTTTTCTAAATATATATATATATATATATAAGAGTTTATTTTTTAGCAATTAATAATTAACTGGTAGCAAGTTTAAAAAAAAAGCGGGGTCTTGCCATTGTAATTACCTTGTGACATCACAACTAAAAGACTTTCATGACGTCAAAAGAAGCTTAACGGAGGGGCTTTTAAATAAAACATCTACATAATATTCTATAATGTCAAATTGCTGGAATAGATGCTTTTTTTAGTTGCCTATCAAAGTAATCGGTCAATTTATAATAATTATTATTTACTATTAGTGTAGTAATATGTAAAAGCATGGTTAAAATTATTAAATATAATTTATCATGATATAAAATAATATCTAACAACATAGTCAAAATTGTTAGATATAATTCATCATAATATAAAATACACAAATATTAAATATAATAATTCATAAAATAAAGAACATACATTTTTATAAATAAAGTTCATAGATTTAATGAAAAGTTCGTAAAAAAAAAAATCTGTAATAAAGTCGCAGAGTCTTTTTATGTAAATGTACAATTGAACGTATTTATAAAGTATATCTATTAGCTCACGAACAATTCTTTACTATTGTCATGTTAGTTGGGAGAGATAATCATATCAAGAATACCCAAAATTCTGAATATATATATATATAATAAAATTTATATAATAATTTTATTCAGTTGATTTGACATATGTTTTTAAATTAAGGGTTGAGATTTTGTTTTGTAGTATCAACGGTTGAGATTGTTTTTGGGGAGAGAAAGAGATGGAGAGCTTCTGCAGCAATTGTGCCATTAGCACAGATAAAATCTAGTAAGTAAACATGTATGGAAGAGATAAAATTATCTTTTATCCATATTTCGGTAAAAAACTATCCCATATTTTGCTTTTTATGCATAGACTTGTGGGAAACTTACTTTTATAAAGTACCAAAAAAATTATTCCAATGGAGTTATTGTCCATGAACCTAGTATTCCAAGGTTCTCGCACTATTTTAGGGGAACATATATTTTCAAGATGATTTTTTAGTAGTTTCCACAGAAGTACTGGTTGGAATCAATGCAAAAGTCTTACAACTTTCAGGTACATAAATTCCAAACAAAATTTATCAGTGGTGTAGTGGACTTTGCCCCATCTTATGAGCTCTCAACCCTCCAGCAGAGCACTTGTGGACCATATATATATATATATATGGAACAATCTTCATGAATGGGGTGAAGAGTGTCTTTTCCCAACAGACAAACCCAATTCTCAACTACAACCCCAGCCTTCTGGGCATGCATGTTCTCTCTCACCCATTGTAGATTTTTTTTTTTAAGCATTGTTGGGGGGTTTCCCTTGAATATTTTGAGGAAAGGAGAATTTGATTCCAATTCCTTGGGAAGAATATTCAT
>QLOD02000009.1:8398473-8411594 GCA_003260245.2 Sideroxylon spinosum
CTTTCTTAAACCTGATAAATCATAAAGTGTGTGTCACTTTATATATAATTATATATAATGATCAAGATATAGTTTAAAATGATCAATTAACTAAGATTGGTCAACCGTAAATCATTTTAACAAAATTCATTTTTATATGAAAGTGAATTTAAATGATTTTTTGTACATTTTTTTATTATAAAATTAAAAAAGAAAAAGAAAAATTGCAAAATAGAAAATGAAAGCTAAGCCTTTTCCAGAAGTTAAGGTGACATTTAGTTTATTTTTTTATTTTTTGTTTTTATTTTATGTATGAAAAGTCCAAAATAAGGAAACAGAAAATACTATGTTTTCTTGTTTTAGATTTTCTTTATTTTGGATTGAAAATACTTAAAACAACTTTTTATCAAATTTCATTTTATGTATAAACTCATTTTCTGTTTTCTAAAACAAATTTTGAAAATATAGGTGGCCAAATACATTTGATCGGTTTTTCTTATTTTTAAAAGTGTAAAATGGAAAAATAGAAAACAAAAATATAAAAAAGACCAAATGAGGCCGAAAGAAAATTAAAAGTTGGGCCAAAATTTGTTTGGCAACTCTTTCGAGGAAAGCACGAAGCAGCCGAAGGCAAGGAGTGGAGCAATTTTTGTACTCAACATGCAAAACAAACCCCTTCCATAAAACCTATTAGAACAATTATGACATGATTTTGACACCTCATAGCTCTCATATATATGCATATATATTGGCCATCTGTATCCTAGTGTTTTCAAGAGTTTTCAATTCGCTTAATTACCTAGATCTCTAGTTGCTCAAAATCAAAATAATTACTTTAATGTAATGCAACATCTCCACTAATTAAAAAAAAAAGGAAAAAAAGAAAAAAAATTAAGGAGTCGTAATTCGCATTGAGAAGAATACTTAGATACGTTAAGGCATTTATGTCATACCATATTCGAATTTTTATGACATATTTAAACTATGTTTAACTTCTTACTTAAAATAAATTTGACTTATTTTTTCCCAAACTACTCCTAAACATGATAAAGTAATATAATTTAAAATGTTAATCATTAGGAGTATTTCAATTAGTTAAATCTTGAATTTACTTCCAATGATTATTGGTTTGAATTCCTCAGAATCATTAGAGGTTTATCCTATTTTTAATTTTAAGATTCTTGAGATTAGTAGAGTTGTGCACAAATTTTTCCAGTCATCCAAAAGAAAAAAAAAACCCAATAAAAAAGTTAATATTAGGCTAGCTTTTTAGTTTTTTTTTTCTTTTATTTGACTTATTTGTCTTTTATAATTTGAGAAATGCTCTAATATAGTAGAGAAAATTTTGATAATTTATAAAAGAAATTAAAAAAACAAATATATATTAAAAAAACATATATATATATATATATATATGTTTTTTTAAACTTCCCGACCAGTTCCTTAACATTATGTAATAGACATGTAGTTAGGGATAGTAACGAGTCAGATCGGATTGCCTCTATCATTTTTGAATCTGTCGAGTAAAAAAAATATCCGGACAAAATAAATACCGTATGAGTATTTTTAACTGACTGTCATCCACTAACTTATCGAGTAATTGAGTTATCAATATGTGACATTTAATTGGGTAATAGATTTAGGTATTGATATGTAAATGAATAATACTCATCGTATATTCAATAAATGTGGATTTGGTACAGGTAATTAAAGTGATAATCGAATAATATTCATCAGTTATCTTATAATTGGGACAATTAAGACGAGTTTAAGTGATATTCATTGAATATACTATTGTTCCCAAATCTAAGAGATATTTATTTTTAGATCTGAATTTTATTCTTTTATCCGTAAAATTTAAAAATATTTATATTTATCAAATCGAGACAGAATAAATATTCGTTGGACCGATTAAAATGCCATTCCAAGCTAGAGCTAGCTAAAAAGCAATACTAGTAACCATAAAGCTTGTTATCGTGCCATCACACTCATCTTCGCATCACAATTCCACCATCCATACCCCCATAAGAATACAAAGAAAACCGACTCATCCCCTCCCAGCACCAATATCCTGTCTTAATTTTACTTGTTTGGAAAGTAACTTATTTTCACTGACTTTTTATATAAGTATTTTTTTTTCTTTTATTATTTTTCCTTTTTTCAACTCAACTTTCATTTTGCCAAGACATAATAATTTTATACCTTTAACTATTTTGCCAAAATAAAATAAGCTAGACAAGTTATTAAATGGTCAGTTCAGTCAAAAAGAGTAGAATTTATTATAGCTTATATAAATAATTTTTTAAAAGAGTACAAAACATTCCTAAAAGCTTTTAAAGCAATATATATATACACACACACACCTAAGAGTGTAATTTTTAATTCCCAAGAAGCTCATCTCTGTCTTCCATATATGAATTTAATTATTTCCCTGGATACATTCCCAGATCAGCCCTGTGATCTCATCAATTAGTTACACCCACACATATGTGACTGTAATATTCTCTGATCACTTATAATATTCTTGTTTTCTCTTATTCTCCTATCTCTGAAAAATACTCTCTCTCTCTCTCTCCCTTTCTTTGATGACATTTGTCCCTATATAAAGGCAAAAAGATTCATCAATCTCATGAATTAATTGAATTTTGGATCATCAACACTGGTTACTAGCAAACTGCTATAGCTTAGCTTCTATTCAGCAAAAGCAACCAAATATATATATTTACCAGGTAGAGTCCAGATATATATATATATATATATATCATATGTGTGTGTTTTTTATTTTATCTTTATTATAAATTATATATAATTTTTTTGTATATGCAATGAATGTGATGATGATGGGTAATGGCGGATCTTTTCTTTCCATTCTCCCTCTCTAAAATCCTCTCCAGCCCGCGCATCACTTTTTAAGGTCCTTATTTTGCTTCAAATGGTAGTGCAGTGGGTGTTATTCAGATTTTCTCTATCTAAAAGCAGCTTATTGCTGCTGCTACTGTATCTCTTGCAGAATTCCCCTCGGCAATCTCCACCGGCTCGCTTTCCGATTTTCCGAGAAAATACAATTTATCTGGGTCAGTTTCTTTTGGATTTTCTCTTAATGGGTTTGCGTCAGGTTTCAATTTTACATGGGTTTGTTTGTCCCTTTCTGTTCTGTATAGATAACATAGAGAGAGAGAGAGAGAGTCGCATAGAGAGAAAAAAAGGAAAACTTCCTTTCTGTATGTTTTTGTCTACGACTCTTTCTCTCTCTCGCGTTGTGTTACGTGCTGCATTTGATGATAAAAATCCATTTGTTTTTTCATGTGCAATGTGTATGCAGGTTTTCTTCTCCTGACGACCGAACACCTGTTTGTTTCGTCTCTGCGACTTTGTCATCATTCTCTCGCGCATTCAAAATATAATAATGAAACTTTGATGATTACCAACCGTATGATGAAATGCCCATCTCGCGATTCGATCTCTCTTCTTGCCTGAACAACATTCATACACTGCGCCGACTCGCCCATTTCGATCACTTTCTTCCCCCAAAGATTGATTTCTATTATGGGTCTAAACCTCTTAGCGGGGGAAATCTCTGATTTATGGTCACTGGGTGCTGTTGTGCTGTCTCCGGCGAGAAACAATCTTTTGGGGGCTGTCAAGGCTTTGCCCACCTTGGAGCTAGCATCAATCTGCACAAACTTGACATTGTTCCTCGTTTTTCTCTTCATTGTGTCGGTGCGGCGGATATCCTTATGTTTTGGTCGAATTCGGATCTTTAAGGATGATTCGAATGCAAATTCAGGCCCAGTAGGACACAGTGCTGCTGATGGTGAAAGTCGGAGAATCGAAATTGGTACTGGGTACAAAGCTTCTTTATTTTGTTGCTTCTATGTGTTGCTTCTGCAAGTACTGGTTTTGGGTTTTGATGGTGTGGGTTTGATAACAGATGGGAAGGGTACTAATTGGAGCCTTATAATATTGCCTGCATCTCAGGGCTTAGCTTGGTTTGTGCTGAGCTTTTCAGCCCTCCATTGTAAATTCAAGGTATCTGAGAAATACCCTTTTTGGTTGAGGGTGTGGTGGGTTGTGTCGTTTGTGATTTGTTTGTGTACTTTGTATGCTGATGGGAGAGAATTTCTAGTAGAAGGTTCAAAACACTTGAGTTCTCATGTTTTGGGAAATTTGGCTGCTACCCCAGCCATTGCTTTCCTCTGTTTTGTTGCTATTAGAGGTGTCACTGGTATTCGAGTATGTCCAAACTCCGATCTTCAAGAGCCATTGCTGCTTGAAGAAGAAGCAGGGTGTCTTAAGGTAACCCCTTATAGTGAAGCAGGGTTCTTTAGTTTGGCCACTCTTTCCTGGTTGAACCCACTTCTTTCAATTGGCGCAAAGAGACCACTTGAGCTGAAGGATATTCCACTTCTTGCACCAAAAGATCGTTCTAAGACCAATTTTAAGATTTTGACTGCCAATTGGGAGAAGTTGAGGGCCGAAAATCCCCTGAAGCAGCCGTCTTTAGCTTGGGCTATTCTCAAGTCTTTCTGGAAGGAGGCTGCCCTTAATGCCATTTTTGCAGGCTTGAACACTCTTGTTTCTTATGTGGGTCCGTACATGATTAGCTACTTTGTTGATTACTTGGGGGGAAACGAGACTTTCCCTCATGAAGGTTATATTCTGGCTGGAATATTCTTCACGGCAAAGTTTGTGGAGACTTTAACAACTCGGCAGTGGTATCTTGGGGTTGACATTTTGGGGATGCACGTGAGGTCAGCTCTAACAGCAATGGTGTATCGCAAGGGACTCCGGCTCTCTAGCTTGGCCAAGCAAAGTCACACCAGTGGGGAGATTGTTAACTACATGGCAGTTGATGTTCAGAGAGTTGGAGACTTCTCTTGGTATCTTCATGACATTTGGATGCTTCCTTTGCAAATCATTCTTGCCCTTGCCATTCTGTATAAGAACGTTGGGATTGCTTCTGTTGCAACCTTGATTGCAACCATCATCTCCATCCTTGTAACTATCCCGTTGGCCAGGGTTCAGGAAGACTATCAAGACAAGTTAATGGCTGCAAAGGATGATAGGATGAGGAAGACTTCTGAGTGTCTTAGGAACATGAGGATTCTGAAGCTGCAAGCTTGGGAGGACAGGTACCGGTTGAAGCTAGAGGAAATGCGAAATGTGGAATTTAAGTGGCTCCGGAAAGCACTTTACTCTCAGGCTTTTATCACATTCATTTTTTGGAGCTCTCCTATTTTTGTTTCGGCTGTGACTTTTGGTACTTCCATATTGTTGGGTGGTCAGCTTACAGCAGGAGGTGTTCTTTCTGCTCTTGCTACTTTCAGGATCCTCCAAGAACCACTTAGGAATTTCCCTGACCTTGTGTCTATGATGGCTCAGACAAAAGTGTCTCTTGATAGGATTGCTGGATTCCTGCAAGAGGAAGAGTTGCAGGAGGATGCAACCATACTTCTGCCACGAGGCTTCACAGATGTGGTAATAGAAATTAAGGATGCCCACTTCTGCTGGGATCCTTCTTCTCCAAACCCAACATTATCGGGCATCCAAATGAAGGTGGAGAGGGGTATGCGTGTGGCTGTCTGCGGCATGGTTGGTTCCGGGAAGTCGAGCTTCCTTTCTTGCATTCTTGGTGAGATTCCAAAAATCTCTGGCGAAGTAAGTCTGTAGTTTTTAGCTGTAACTTCTCTTTTCTGTCTCTAGTTCCCCCCCTTTTTTTTCATTGGCCTTTTCAGGTCCTTTTTATCTTGGAACTAGTTCACAACATAATTTATGTGTCTGTGTAGGTTAGGTTATGTGGTTCTGCTGCATACGTCTCTCAATCAGCTTGGATACAATCAGGAAATATAGAAGAAAATATACTTTTTGGTAGCCCAATGGATAAGGCAAAGTACAAGAACGTTATCCATGCTTGCTCACTGAAAAAAGATCTGGGACTTTTCTCACATGGAGACCAAACCATCATTGGTGATAGAGGCATAAATTTGAGCGGTGGCCAGAAGCAGCGTGTGCAGCTTGCCAGGGCACTTTATCAAGATGCAGACATTTATTTACTTGATGATCCCTTCAGTGCTGTTGACGCACACACTGGGTCAGAATTATTTAAGGTTAGTATCACTTATTGTAGCATCCACTTCTACTTGAAAAAATGATTAAAAAAAACTCACTTTTTCAGTTGAAAGAAATGGAGTTTGTGTCTAAGCATGTAATATGAACTGCAGGAATACATAATGACAGCGCTAGCCACTAAGACTGTAATTTTTGTAACCCATCAAGTTGAGTTCTTGCCTGCTGCGGATTTGATACTGGTATGGAATCGTCTTTTCATTCTACTTCTTTTGTGGTTTATGGCGGAGAAGTTGCTCTGATATGAGCTTGTTGTGATATGTCTGACCACTGAATTAGCAGGTTTCTTGTTTTAATAAAATTAATTATTATTATTATTATTATTATTATTTTTGGTGGGGGGTATTTTTAGGGTACATGTTGGTTTTTTTAAGTCCATTAATTTGAAGCTGCATGTCTGTATTTCTTTTATTGGTTCCGTTACGTGTTTATTGGTTCTGTTACATACTGAGTGTTCAATTTTTCACTTATGGACAATCGTCCTAATTTAACTTTCTGCCTTGTTACGTTCTGGATGGTAAGCAGATCAATTGCAAAATATTATAATATGATACAGGTTTAAAACTTGGTTTGTATTATGAACTTGAGAATTTCCATGTGAGCGCACATGCATACACAGAAGGCCAGAGATTCCTGCCCTTTCCTGATCCTATGCAATATAAAATGGGTGCTACTATTCTGATGGAAATTTTAATCAAATTTCATCAAGTCCTGTAATAACAAAGAAAGAAAAAATAAACCGGATGCTACTATTCTGATGGAAATTTTAATCAAATTTCATTAAGTCCTGTAATAACAAAGAAAGAAAAAATAAACCAGCGGAACTTCTAGAAATGCATACAGAGATTAGATGCACCAGATGAAAATAATGGTTGGGGTGTTTTCCTGTTTAGCCTTTTGTGTTATCCTCTGAAGTCTGAACTTGGTTTAATTAGTGATGGCAACATCTCTTGTAATTTGAACCACTTTATTTTTCTTCCAACTTGGCCCTCTAAAGCTCAATGTAACCATTACATAACGCAGCATGGAACCTTCAATTTTCTACTTTTTAGCTTGAAGTGTCAGAGAGTGAGCATATGCATTTCAGGATAATTCTTTCTCAATGTTCATTTCCATTTTTCAGGTTTTTAAGGAAGGTCATATTATTCAGGCTGGGAAATATGACGATCTTTTGCAGGCAGGAACTGATTTTAAAACTTTGGTTTCAGCTCACCATGAAGCAATTGAATCTATGGATATTCCCTGTCACTCATCCGAAGATTCAGATGAAAGCAATCCTCATGGTGGGTCTGTTTTGCTGAGTAAAAGATGTGATTCAATGGGAAATAATATTGAAAGTTTGGCAAAGGAAGTACAGGAGGGTACATCAGCTCCAGACCAGAAAGTAATTAAAGAGAAAAAGAAAGCAAAGCGTTTAAAGAAAAAGCAGCTTGTTCAGGAAGAGGAGAGGGAGAGAGGAAGAGTTAGCATGAAAGTGTACCTCTCATACATGGCTGCAGCATATAAAGGCTTGTTGATCCCACTGATCATTCTTGCACAAACATTGTTTCAGGTGCTTCAAATAGCTAGTAATTGGTGGATGGCTTGGGCAAATCCACAAACTCCCGGGGAACAACCTAGAACAAGTAGTATGACCCTCCTTCTTGTTTATATGGCTCTTGCTTTTGGAAGCTCTTGGTTTATATTTGTGCGGGCCGTACTTGTAGCTACATTTGGTCTAGCAGCTGCACAAAAGTTGTTTCTAAAAATGCTTATAAACGTGTTTCGAGCTCCCATGTCCTTCTTTGACTCCACTCCCGCTGGAAGGATCCTGAATCGTGTAAGTAATATGTTCTTGCTGATAGATATGTCTACTTCAACTTCCGTCATCAGTTCAGGTCATCGGTTTTTGTTATGTTCTTTTCTTTCTTATATTTTATCTCCTTTATATTATTTGATGTAATTGAACGTAATAAATTGTTTTTAACTTCTCAGGTGTCTGTTGATCAAAGCGTTGTCGATCTTGATATTCCTTTTAGGCTTGGTGGGTTCGCTTCAACAACAATTCAGCTTCTAGGCATTGTTGGTGTGATGACAGAAGTTACCTGGCAAATCTTGCTCCTTGTTGTTCCCATGGCCATTGCTTGCTTATGGATGCAGGTGATTGATAAATTCTGCCTTTAATTTGTAATCTAAAGAACTTCAGTTTGAAATTGTCAGCACAGAATGTATGCTCCAAATTTTGAAAAAGTCAAAATGCCACTGGAACTATTGACTCTGCAATTCATTTGTTGTTCTAGTTGGAGTATTTTTCTTAATTTGCTCTGTAAAACCCAATTTTTTCCGCTTTTCTTGATTCCTGACAAGTGTTAACATCTTTTTGGTCTTTTTCTGTCCATTCAAAGACTAAATCTTGTTTGTGGCGATGTTGACTTGTTACGAGTATTATTCTAGTTCTGGTTTTTCTGTGCTATTATTTTTCTTCCATGAGCAAATGTAACCTATTGATGAAAGGCACTAAAACCTGAAATAATATATTGATAAATTTTACACTTATACATGCTGCAAGTTAAAGGTTATCTAAGAAGTTAAACCATAATGATTTATTTCCAGAAATGCCTCATTTATCAATTGACTGTTGTTTTTTTTGTTTTGATAGAAATATGTTTAGGGGTGAACAAAACTCAACCGAAACTGAAAAATTGAACCGAGTAATTGTACTAAAATTTTATTTACATTATCTATGCTCCTGACCTCTTAAACTACTTTGAAGTTGATCGCTACAATTTTGCAAAACACTAAAACCCACATTACTTATCTTTACCAGTCTCAAATCAGCAACAAGTGTCCTTGCATGGAGGTTTTGTTTCTATTGATTGTTAAGAGGGGAAGTGTGATCTTGTAGTTAGCCATAATCTTTTTATTTAATCCTTTAAACCTCTTGTGCTAATTTGTGGGTTCAGAACTTCCAATTTAGCTGCTAAAAGGCATACAGTTCCTGAATTGGTGGTATCCTTTTGCAGAGAGCTCCTCCACTGTTGCTGTTTTTTTTCAGCTGTGCGAGGAATATTATATCACCTGATTAAATTTTGATACATGATTGCAGAAATACTACATGGCTTCATCACGAGAACTGGTTCGCATCGTTAGTATTCAGAAATCTCCAATCATTAATCTTTTTGGTGAGTCAATTGCTGGAGCAGCCACAATAAGAGGATTTGGGCAAGAAAAGCGGTTCATGAAAAGGAACTTGTACCTTCTTGATTGTTTTGCTCGCCCATTCTTCTGCAGTCTTGCCGCCATTGAGTGGCTTTGCTTGCGGATGGAGTTACTCTCAACTTTTGTCTTTGCTTTCTGCATGGTTTTACTTGTGAGCTTCCCTCATGGAAGTATAGATCCTAGTGAGTATATTCTTGCAAGTAATTTCACATGATCTTTGTGTTGTCTTGTTTATGAGACATTAAATTCAGCGTGTCATAGGTCAATCATCAGGAAAAGTTATTGCATGCTCCCTATTTTTAAATTGATACCAATTTAGGCATTAGATAATAATACAAAAAAAAAAAAAAAAAAAAAGCAGAAAGATAAATAAATAAAAAAATTTAAATCGAGTTAATTTCTGTTGCAGCATGGTTTTTTGCTTTGTGAATTGTGGGATGGCTTTGGACCAATAAACTGAAGTAGATATTAAGTGGCATTGTTTTGTACAGAAATAATCAGCTGATTTATATATTGGAAATTGCTAGTTTAGCAAGCTTGTCCTTTGCTACATGATTGAGCTTCTTTTAACAATTGGATTGGTCGGCCCATTGTAGAGATAAGTTTCAGAACTCATCTTGGAGCATGTTAAAAATTACTTGGAAAGCCATTTGGCTAATGAAGATAGAAGTGAAATCTAGGACTTATGAATTATTGCAATATCTCATTTCCTCTGCCGTTTCTGATCAAATGTATTCTCCTATAAAGGCATGGCGGGCCTGGCTGTGACATATGGCCTTAACTTGAATGCACGGCTATCGCGATGGATACTTAGCTTTTGCAAGCTTGAAAACAAAATTATTTCTATAGAAAGGATTCATCAGTACTGCAAAATCCCTAGTGAAGCCCCACCAATTATTGAGGATTCTCGCCCACCATCGTTGTGGCCAGAGAATGGAACAATTGAACTGATTGATTTAAAGGTACGCAGTACCACCTTTTCCTTCTGTTGTCTTTCTTCTAGAAACAAGTTGTCAAGTGTTAATTCGGGAATCTGCCTGATCAAGTTAATGTTTGTTGGATGACTCCTTTACTCATTGTTTATCTATTTATTATTTTTGTTGGTTCTCCGGACCACAAATTTATTGTGCAATGTGGTCCACTCCTTGTTGATAGATGATGTATTTTTTATTCTAATCATGAAATCGTCAATTTATATTATTAAGCATTGAAAAACTGACGCCCTGCCTCCTACTTGTTGATTTTGCAAGAATGGTCTGTAGATTAATTGTGCATTGTTTCATCTAGTGGTTAGGAAGTGTATCCTTTCTCCCACTTGAGGATGGTGACGTGTCAGCATTGTGCGAACACCTTGTGCATAAGGCTTCTACACTATGCTGTGGTCAGTGTTGTGGTAGTCTCATATCTGCTCCATCTCAAAGTTTTGTTAGAAAGTACAAATACAATATGTTTTCTAGTCCTTAAGCAATGAGTGCATGTCTTTAAGATATGCAGACAGCTTCTAGTAATCACTCTTCATCATAGAGAGTGATAGGGATCTTTTGGTTGGGGTGTTGTCGTGTTTCATAGTTCTCATGCTTTCCCTGTTTTGGGTCTGAAAAGTGGCAAATGAAAGTTATTCATGGATGGAATAGAAGTCTTCTAAAGCTTATGTAACAGGCATGGAGAAATCCGATGTCATCAGCAATTCAGGGTCAGTTCAAAAAAAAAAAAAAAAGGCAATTCGAGGGAAGGAAAATCAACTTGGTAATTTTGGGGAACAGACCTTCGCACACCCCCATTTAATAATACCCATCCCCCCTTGGGATGAATCCTCCCCCTATCGCTGTCCCAACCCCTTGCTAAATTTAAAAAGATCAAGTTTTTATGTATAAAAATAAAGATTATTTATTAAATTTAAACAATGTTATCTAATATTTGTCCAAAATAAAAATTATTAAATATTTTTAAATCAAATAATATTATATATTAACATATACTAATATATGATATGCATGAAGAGTGTTAATTAATATATGTAGATGGGAATGTATAGGGGTAAGAGTCCCCATACCTGTTTGGGGACTGTAAAGTCCCGTACCTGTTTCAGGATTCTTTCAAGTCTCCGTACCTGTCCCTGCAAATAGTATCCGCGTACCCACTTCAAACAGGGCAGCTAATGCTACTTGTCAGTGACGGCTAATTTTGCCATCCTTATTTAGGGGAGGTGGTTCTTTTGTGCTTTCATAGCAGCGTGGTGTCTAAGGTTTTAAAAAAAATCTCTTTTGACTAACTAAGTTCTTCCCCCATGGGTTCATCTGCCCATGAAAGAAAGCTTGAATTCTTGTTACTCGATCTAAATATATTAGCTAATTTTTGGAAACAAGTGACGGGTAACTCAGCCAACTCTCAAGTACTATGGCTTTTATTGGAAATTATTGTGATGATTATCTATGAGATAGTGGGCAAAACACTAATATGATGCATATCCTGTTTTCTAAAGGTTCGTTACAAGGAGAATCTTCCTGTAGTGCTTCATGGTGTAACCTGCACATTTCCTGGTGGGAAGAAGATTGGAATTGTTGGGCGTACAGGAAGTGGCAAATCTACTTTAATCCAGGCATTGTTCAGATTGATTGAACCCGAAGGTGGCAGAATTATCATAGACAACATCGATATATTAACAATTGGTCTTCATGACCTTCGTAGCCGTTTGAGTATCATACCCCAAGATCCTACCTTATTTGAAGGGACCATCAGGGGCAACCTTGATCCCCTACAAGAGCACTCAGATCAAGAGATTTGGCAGGTCAAAGACAACTTGCTTAGCCTTTTATTTCTTCTTTTAGTTGTATGTTTGCATGCTAACAAATTTGTCTATTTTGGAAAATGAAAATCATGAAGTTATAACTGAGTCAATACAATTAATGTGTAATAAAAAATATCCAAGATATAGTGAATAGCCAAAGGGTGATTTTAAATTGGCTCCATTTTTTATAACTTGAATTGCTTCTCTCTCTTGCAAATGTGTTTTTGAACACTTCCTTAGCTACTTCTATAGTTCTTGCCAAAATTTGGTTTTTCAAGTGGTTTCTCAATTTTTTTTTCCCATTTCAATGTTTTGAGTTTGTGGTGATTACCAGTATAGACCTCCTAGTATATGTCCTATTATCACATTTATCTTCTTAATAATGCATTTTGGTTTGGCACAGGCACTTGATAAGTCTCAGCTAGGGGAGATAGTTCGCCAAAAAGAGCAAAAACTTGATTCACCTGGTAACTGTGCTAAATATTTGAGCATCAAATTTAAGCTTTATTAATATTACATCTGGAAGCTTTTCTTTTAGCATTATTCAAGGTTAATCCATAAGTTATATTTGTCTAATTTATAGTTCTAGAGAGTGGAGATAATTGGAGTGTTGGGCAGCGGCAACTTGTTTCACTGGGCCGGGCTTTACTAAAGCAGGCTAGAATTTTGGTTCTGGATGAAGCAACTGCTTCAGTTGATTCAGCCACAGATAATCTTATCCAGAAGATCATCCGAACAGAGTTTAGAGACTGCACTGTGTGCACGATTGCTCATCGCATCCCTACAGTTATTGACAGCGATCTAGTTCTGGTCCTCAGTGATGGTGCGTGCAATAATACTTTATTCCTACTTCTTCAATTTAATAGAAATTTTTTGTGTCGCTGCATTTGGCAATGTCATTAATTTTGTGAGTTCCCAAAACTTTGTTATTTCACTTTAAAAAGCATTTCATTTTTATTGCAGCAGTTCTTTATTTATTTAATTTTTTTTTTTTTTGGGGGGGGGGGGGGGATTAATAATAAATTAAATT
>QLOD02000009.1:8416373-8438552 GCA_003260245.2 Sideroxylon spinosum
CAAACGGCCTAAAGTACAACTTCCAACGCAACAAATTGTTGTACATTTCGATCTGGAAAAACCGGTGGTCTCCGGGCAATCAAAATCCTTCTTTATAACCCAGCTACGGAATTTTAAGCTCCGGCGCAGGTTATAAAGCTCGGTGTCTACGATTGGCTCCCAATTCGCAGCCCCTCCGCTCCTTTCTTCCTTTCTCCGAACTCTTGACTGAGAACGATGCAGGCCATTTCGAGGCGATTAGGGCGCCAATCTTTGCTCTCACCTGCAATTTCCTCTCTCAAATCCATCTATCCGCTTTCGGATCATTGTAATCCATCATTTCTTCTACATTTCCACGGCTATATACCCTACGTGCTTCTATATATATATATATATAAGCGTTTGTAATTTACTCATTTTTAGGTTTTCGTTTTCAGTGGAATGTGAGGGTTCTCGTATGTAATTTCTGAGTTAAGATTGTAATCCACTCGTCTTTTTGCAGGCTATGGCGCTGATCATCCGCGGTGGGCATCTACCCTTGCTCCCAAGGGTGTGGGGCATCTCGTTCGCAAGGGCACCGGAGGAAGATCATCCGTTAGGTAGCTCTCTTCTTTCAACCCTAATATTGTTCTTCTTTGGTAATCAGTTCTAAACTGTTATTAGATTTAGTCTGGTTGTTCATTATTTTGTTAGATTTTGTACGGTTCTCGGATGCTGAAGCAATTGTATAAAGAACTAGGTTGTGAAATTTAACTCACATTGTCTCAAATTGGCTAACCAATTTAATGTGATAATTCTGTCCGCTTGAGGACTTAATTGTTTATTGATATCTTTTTAAGTCTGTTTTAGTTGTAATAATTTGCATATATTCTGATTAAGTTACTAGGTTTTTTTTTCTTAATGAATAATTTGCTAGTATTTGACAAAAGCATCTTCTATGCAAATAAGTCTCAGAGTCCTGAGATGATTTCTATTTCTCTCCCAACAAATTAATGAGACTAAATAAAATGGAGCTAAACTCCACACCTTCGTCCTTCTTTTTTGCACTCTGATTCCTGCCATACCTTAAAAGCTTGTTTAACTTTCAATGGAAAGATCCAATTCATCTCAAAGCAAGACAGAGCCAAATCCCATAATTCTCTTGTCCAAAGGGCAATGTTTAAACAGGTGGTTATTAACTCCCTGTCTCTTTTGCATAGACATCATCAATTCACCAAAAAATTTCTTCATTTGACGAGACCGTCAATTGTGAGGATCCTGACATGTTACATGCATCAAGAAAATAAAGGAGCCTTTTGTGATGCAATTTTACTCCAAATATTCTTCCACGGGGAATTCCTTTCTTTATTACCTACCAAAACGTCAAAAAAGGGCTTTACCTTAAAGCACCCCGATTTTGTGATGTTCAATCTTAAAATATCCTCTCCAACCTCCATGCCTTCGTATTGTGTAAAGTGTTAAGGAGGTTAGTATGGTTATTAATTGCCGAGTCATGAGGATTATTGCAAAGAGCTGGGTTTCAAACTACAACTCCACTATGAAAATGAAAAAAAATCTGCCACTGCTCCACCTCTATCCACTGCCAAGTTGAAGACTAGTGCTCTAACATCTATCATCAAGCAAGGATCCTACCAAAACTTGGCAAACAAAATGTGTCCCAAAAAACGCCGCAAACATATCTGCTACGTTTTACCACTATGGTTTCCTCCACAACCCAGCACAATCAGAATATATCGTTAGAGACTGGTCAAAGATAAGCACTTTAAAGAATAGAGGAGCGCTCTTCCTAATCCAAAGAGATAAAAGTTGGTAGTCGTAGATTCGTGAATTCAAAGCAACCCCTTATTATTACAAGAAGTGTATCTTGCACCTTTCTCATTCAACAACCACACCTGTTCATTGTCACCCTTAGCTTCATAAATCAAATCGAACTAAAGGTATTCCACTGGATATGCATTATCCTTTGGGCTCTCAGATCAACATCTTCAGAATTCTCTATGTGCTAAATAAATGACCAGCTGTTGAGTGTCTACTCTACTGTTATGAAGTTCGAATTGTAATCCCTACAAAATTAGATTGAATTCTCACGTGTTTTGACAATGTTCTGTCTGGCAGTGGCATCATTGCAACAGTATTTGGAGCTACTGGGTTTCTTGGGCGCTATGTTGTGCAACAGCTTGGTGAGGCGAACCTTAGCTCTCTTGTTCTGTTAGTAATTTGCTGCAACTCAAAAGATGTGCAGGGTTCTTGCTGAAATTTAGTTTATATTGGGTGCCAATTCATGTTATATTATTTAATAGATACGTATTTAAAATTTTTGTTACCATGTTTTATTTTCTTTATTAAGGTTTACATTCCGTTGACGCCATTTAATAATAACAAAAAATCTCAATTTGGTGCTATCTTTTTGACTCAATTAATCTTAGTAATAAAGTGTAGAAGATTGAACAGTAAAAAAGTAGGGTTTGCTCCATTTAAGGGTTGTAGATCTTCATAGTAACATTTTTAGGGAAAACAAATAATGCATTAGTTGCCTTAGTCCTGTACTAATCTGGCAGAACTGATGGAATTTGATAGGGTATGAAGTACTCAATACTATATTACTTCCTAAAAAATAGTTTAAAATACATAAAAAATAAGAAAGTAAATAATGAGAAACAACAAAATTGTGATGTGAAGACACCTCCATTTGGACTGAGGGGTTGGGGGAGAAGTGGAGGGTTTAGAGGGGAATTACTAGTTATGTGATGTTTGGATTGAATAATTTGAAGGTGAAGGAAAGGGAAGAGAAGTGAAGTGGAAGTGGAAGTTTTTTTCTTTTTGGATTAGTAAAGGTCAATTGTATTGAAAGAAATCAGAGGATGCTAGCTGTTTATGTAAGAAAGGCTAAATAAAAACAAAGACTTGACTTAAAACTCAATAAAATCCAAAACAGGTAACGATCTCCACGTCCACGCTTCTTGATCCCACTTACTGTAGAACCTCTGAACTCTAAAGTGTACCTCTAAAGCTCTGATTTATTATTAACCCTATACTTTGTTTCATTTATCGGAAAAAATATCATCTGCGAATAATATACATCGAGAGATATCATTTTAAATATATTTAGTGAGTCCGTCCATAGCCGAAGTGCAACGAATGGTTTAAAGCAAATCCTTGGTGTGCACCAATTGTAATTGGAAAATTATTTGCATTACCTCTAATAGTTTTTACACTAGTGACTCCTCCATCATATGTATCCTTGATGACTTTAATATATTTTTCATGGCAACTCATTTCTTTTCCAAAATCCACCATAAAATTTCTCTTGGAATTCTAACTTATGTTCTCTTGATGTTAATAAAAATATGTGAAGATCTTTCTTATTTTCTTTATATTTTTCGACCAATATTTTTATTAGGAAAATGACTTTCATAGTTGATCTACATCACTCTTTCCAAAGTTTCATAGTGTGAGTTATAAGTTTAATGTCTCAATATTTGTTACACTAATGTATATTCCATTTATTCTTATAGATAGGCTTTAATATACTTTCTTCATCCATTAGGCGTCTTATTGATATGCGAAGTTCTGTTAAACAATTTTGTCAACAAAGTTATTCATCATTCCCTAGGCACTTCCAAGCTCCAATCAGAATACCATTTGAACATATCGTTTTTTTATCTTTATTTTTTTTCATAGCATCCTTTACTTCTGCAAATCTAATCCTATGTATAAAACTTACATTTCTACCCTTAACAGGATTTAAGATCTTCAAAATTCTACTTGTGACAGCTATTAATTAACTTATCAGAATAACTTCTCCACTCTCGTTAATATCCTCTTCCTTTATCATAACTTTGGGTTCTCATTTTTTATACACTTCACATGATACAATCCTTAATTTTCATTCTCTTATTCTAGCCAATGTATAGCTTTGTCTCCATATATTTTCCTTTACTTATTATATAATTTATTGAAGCCCTTTTATCTATTTTTGTAATTGCTAGTTCCTTTTCTTTTCTTTTTTCCTTTTTTTTTCCCTCTTTCTTTCTTTTTTTTTTTTTTTCTTTCTTTCGGGCTAAAGACAAAAAAAAAGAAAAAAGAAAATGTATATCCATTGAAAGTGATTCTTTGCCTGGGGTGGAGGGCAAGGTTTGAGGTAAACTTCTTTTACAAGGCTTTAGAGGGCAAGGAGGAGCGAGATTTTCCTAGATAGAAAATTTGGAATAATGGAGCTCCTCTAAAAGTGTATTTTTTATGTTGTGGTTGGTTCATGGTAGTATTTTCATCATTGACAATCTTATCAAATGGAAAGCTTATAATTAACTGGTGTTGGTTATGTGACTTTTTGTCCATTGTACTTCGGCTAAGAAATTGTGGCATTTAGTTCTATGTTGTTTTGGAATGTATTAGGTTTTTCCAAATGACCTTAAACAAGTATTTGAAGCTTGATGGGGAACTTTTGTGGATAAAAGGAGAAAAGTGTGGAGAACAATTACCTTTCGTTTTGGTTGGATCATTTGGGGATAGAGGAATAGAGAGACTTTCAAAGCTTGGAATTTCCTTAGTATAGGATGAAAATCAACTTTTTTTTTTATCTGTTTCGTATAGATGGAACTCAAGGGAAAGAATCCAGATTTATATTCTTATTTATTTATTTTGTTTTTACTTGAAACACATGGTGGTTTAGGCTGATGTTATTTTGATTAAGTTTTTGTATTGGTTGGCATCCCCTTGATGCATTTTTCATAAAACTTTATTTATTAAAATAACAAATAAAAATAAAACAGCTCTGTTATCCTAAACTTGTTTTCTTAAATTGCCTTTTTGTAATCCGAAATGACCTTTATAATTTGCTTTCAGCTAAAATGGGGTCTCAAGTGTTGGTTCCTTTTCGTGGCTGTGAGGATTCTGCTCGACATCTCAAGTTGATGGGTGATTTGGGACAGGTAAAATCAAACCTGACTTTCCCAAATTTTCACTGCCTCCAACAAAATAAAAATAAATCAATAAAAACTATATGGTGTACATGTCCTTTTCTTGAGTAATTGGGTACTTGTAGCATGCAGTGCTTCATTGTCTGCTTCAATTCAGGCCTTCTCATTCTTTTTTGGCAGATAGTTCCAATGAAATACAATCCAAGAGATGAAAATTCAATCAAGGCTGTAATGGCAAAGGCTAATGTTGTCATTAATCTGATTGGTATGCAATCTTCAGACATCACGTTACCTATCAGTACTGTTATACATATGTTGTTGTTGAAGCATCTTTTACTTTTCAATTACCTTGATGGCAGGAAAGGAGTACGAGACTCGAAATTATAGCTTCGAGGAAGCGAATCATTTTATGGCTGAACAGCTTGCAGTGGTTTGCTCTCTCTCTCTCTCTCTCTCTCTCTCTGTGTGTGTGGCTGAT
Organism: Sideroxylon spinosum; assembly: GCA_003260245.2. Lineage (NCBI taxonomy): Eukaryota > Viridiplantae > Streptophyta > Magnoliopsida > Ericales > Sapotaceae > Sideroxylon > Sideroxylon spinosum. The sequence goes on from QLOD02000009.1 coordinate 8,421,750, forward strand.
ATCTGATTCCTACTTGGTCGATATGAGGTTGAGCAAGCTCCATTGACATGGTAGTCGATTGGTGGCTGTTGTAGTAGTATTAGATTTTGCTTTTTTTTTTTTTTGTTTTTTTTTCCGTAAATAAATAAAATTTGATTCAAAATGCATCAAGGGGATGCTGCTTATTATAAAAAAAGGATATAAAACAGTGCACCAGCTAGACCTCCATATGCTCTGGAAAAAGATAAGTAACTGTGTCTGTGTAAGTCCGTTGCTGTATCCCAAGTTGCATTTATAAAAAAGTTAAACAAAAGAATACTCCTCTTTCTATTCATAGGGATTTCAGTGCATTAAAAACATGGCCTACTCCTTTCCCTTCAATTTATTTAAACTAAGAAAAACGATGCTATCCTTTAAGCTTTCCTTCTTTTGCTAGATGTTGGAGTATGCACGATGCTCATAATGACTGCCTTTTACAGTTCTACATTTCTTCAAATGGTAGGGAGGATATTAAAGGAAATATAAAAAGTTATACAGCAAAATGACTTACATAACCAATAGTTTTTGGAAAATTTCATGTACATGACTTCCTGTTATGGGTAGCTGCAGGTGGTTAAATGGTAGTAATGGAAGAAAGTTTCACCAACTGCTTCTAGTCTTTCCTTACTGAACTAGTATAGGTACATATGAGTTGGCCACCAAACCTTAAAAATTTGATTCACCTCCTTGGGAAAACCCATCTCATTAAAAAACACGTCAAAACCAAGTTTCACAATTCTTTGGTCCATGACCAATTAACAAAAAGGTGATTTATGGATTCTTTTTGTAACGGTGATTTAGATGTTTCTTTTGTCCTAAGGATGTTCCCCCAAATTTTGCGGATACGCTGCCAAAAGTTCAAATTCTGTAGGAATACGGTTTGTAAAAACGCAAAACGATATTGCGGTTTTAAAACCGCGATATCATTATATGATTTCTGTAAAAATCGAACAAACGCGAAACCATTTTGTGGTTTTAGCTCTCTACCAAAAAGAAACGCAGTATCATTCTGTGGTTTCTAAAAGCCGCAATCGCATTTCGCAGTTCTTTGAGTTCAACCCAAGATTTTTCCTTCGTCGTCGTTTTTCGCTCTCAGTCTTCATACGTATATATATAGTTCCATCATATATATATGAAGTGGTAGAGAGAGAGAGAGAGAGAGAGAGAGAGAGAGAGAGATTACATAGGTGCTTCAAGTAGTTGGGGAGGAGCCGAGGAGCTCTTGGACGAACTCAGGCTGCCACCAAATCACGAAGGTTATCTCATCTGGACCCCAAGAAATTATGTGATCGGTGGTCGGATCCTCGACAAGTTTGTAAGTTATGGTCAGAAACGGCTTTGGCACTGATTCGTGAGAGTCTAAAGAGAGCAATATACTTTCACAATTATCAAGAATTAGAGCTTTTCCATAAACAATATCTCTTCTTCTCCTGGATTTTGTTTCAGAGATGGAGATGGGGAAGTGTTTGGCTTTGGGGTTTGATGTGTCTGGAAAAAAAAAAAATAAGGCCCTTTCCATATACACCAGTGATTTGCCCCTCTCTCTGTCTCTTGGAAGAACTACGAAATGATATCGCTGTTTTTAGTATTGTTCGATTTTTGCTAGCAACCGCGTAATGATATCGCGATTTTAAAACTGCAAAATCATTTTACGTTTTCATTAACTGTATTCTCATAACTTCTAAATTTTTTACAATGTATTCGCAAAATTTGAGTGAAAAATCCTTAGAATAAAAAAAAAAAATCGGTGATTTATGGATTCACCGTTTTTTTATGCCTTTTTTTTTTGGATAAGTATTTTAAAATCTATACTATTATATACAAGGAGAGCTAAGTTTCATTTCTCCCTTAATTCTATAGCCTTTTAAAAATTTTAAGTTCCAAAAATATCCTTCTAACTTCCTGTAATTTTCTACTAGATAACTGCTGTCGTTAGAGTTTAGAGTAATAACTGTTTCTGAAATTCAAAGGACATGACTCGTGAGTGAGAAATAGAGGAAACCAGTTATGGAGATGGAGATACGAGAGTAGAAGAGAGAGAAAAATATCACACGGAGTGTGTGCCCTTCAGCGTAGTTTATCTAAGAAGCACCAAAGGGGAAACGATCGATGTACAATTGGAAGCAAATAACATCAAAGGGACAAAGGATTTAGGTATCCTATCTCTCCCAAAAACATTAGCAAAAGACTGGAGAGAAAATTGAGAATTTCCTGAAAACCAATGGAAAATGCACCATAAAATTACATTTGTTGATTTTTCCATATCCTCAAAATAGCATTTTTTGTGTTCCCTCCAAAGTTATGTCAAAAAGTATTGAGGGGCTGCCATCCAAATGTTAGCTTTATTATGCCTCCCAACAAAAAAAATTCAGACTGGCGAGGAAATGCCGATTGTTGGCCAGTGTGAATAATGTAAGACTAGACATCAGGAGAAGGAAGATTTGTCCATGCAACATAACGACCCATTTCTTGGGTCTTGTTTTTAATCCAGAAACATTAGATGTAGTTGGGCTCATACTTAATTGGCTTTGGCGTCTAAACCCCAAAATATTTCAACCCATGTGTTCTTGATCGGCCTTCCATAATTCAATCCTCTGACCCAAATATTTGGCCCTGTTTCCGAGGTCTAACGAAGACTTGTGATTTATCTACTTGTCCAGCCTCAGAGATGACATTTCCATAATTTTTTGGCCCATGATCTTCCTGCACTTCTTTTTTTCTCTTTGATTAGATCCCCTATACAGTTGACCCAACACATGAATGATTAACTGATTAGATTCCCCATCTAACTGACCCAACACATGAACCATTAACTAGCCATTCTTTTCAACATGTTGTAGAACCTTCTCTCTCTCTGCCATAATTTCTTCTTATCTCATTCTTTGACAACTATTCTCTTAGCTCCACAGGACTATACACTTTGTGCCTTCAACACATGAACCATTAACTAGTCATTCTTTTCAACATATTGTAGAACCTTCTATTCCCTCTGCAGTAATTCCTTCTTATCTCAATCGATGACAACTATTCTCTTAGCCCCTCAGGACTTACCCTTTATGCCTTCAACTCCCCATTGTCTTCCTCATCTTTGGCATATTGTGAATTTCCCATCAACACGCAATGAAGCAAACCGACCTCTTTCAAGACAAATCAGAACCCAGATGACCATAAAACCTGTCTTCACTTTCACTTTGCTAGAGTAGTCATTTTGTTTCCCCTAATCTCCAATCAAGTCCACTATAGATGATCCCTCTGACTGGTTTTTGCGTCCATTTCCCACTAAATCATCTCCATTCCCTTTTAAAACCAAATGAATATGAAGCCCAATTGTTCAGGTCTATACCCCCTTAGGTTTTCACCTGTTTCTTGTACAACTTCCCCATGAGACTAACAATCCATTCGCTATGGAAGTCCTCTGCTCTGTTTAGGTTGCTGTATCCATTGATTGAATAGTGAAAAGGAACCCAATACCCCCTTTTCACCTCAACCCCCATGTTCTGTTCACCCAATCCCTAACTTCTTGTATCGCCCCATAGTAGCAAGTCTCATTCAAAAATAGCAGGTTTGAAGCAATTGACAACGTACCAGTTTTGTTCTTATTAAGTGCATACCGGTGCGTTTTGGTGTACTGTTTCGGATTTATCATTTTAAAAAATATAGTCAAAAAAATATATGTAATCATTTTAAAAAACAATAGTCAAAAAAATATACGTATCTACTCAAAAAGTCTAATGTATCTTTCAAATAATTATAAAATACAATTTACATACATGACTAAAGTTATAAATATCCTGTTTTACATTTTCATGGTGCTATTGATTAATACAACTTATTTTACATGTTTACAAATTTATGGAACGAAACAATAAAATAAAGAAAAAGTTTTTTATGTGTAGTTGGGTGGGAAACGGGAAGAGTTTCTATTTACCGTTCTCAATTCTTTTAGGTTCAGGTAGCGAAAATATGTATCTAAAAAAAATTCAAGAATTAATACCAGTATTCCAAACATTTCAGTACAAGTCAAGAAATCCCAGTACAATCAAAAAAGTCTTGGAGCAGTGGTATAGGGCAGGATAATAGGCAGTATGCAACACTCAATGTTTTGTATGGTTTAATATTGGGTACTGTATGGTATTTTGACTATGTTGCTCACCATCGGAACCCCCACCTATCCAAGCCAACCTACCGAACATCTATGTAAGGCTTTTAGCAACCCAAAGTATCAACTTTTCAAAACAGAAAGAAACCTTTCACTTTCTTTTTAAACCATTTCAGCTGAAAAATTAGTTCCTAGCCATGATGGAACCGCTTTGAGGAATGCTTTTTTCTCCTGGGGCTAGGAACCTTTACCACCTGGTTGAAAATCTTGCAACACCTGTTCAATCCCTTCTAACCCCCACCATTGATGATTGCTGGGATGCTAAATACTAGATGAGTCCAAGAAGCGCAAGACTTCAACTCCACCCAAATTTTTTGGATTCATGGCTGCTAAGCGAGTGGCAGTCTTCGAACACCATCTAATCTCTGGAACTGCAGGATTCTACTCCTACACGATGCCTCCCTTAATTTTTGTTCACTACCCATCCAAGTTACTAAACTTAGAACCTGTGTGTATGTGTGGGTGAGGCTGGGGCTGGAGGATTGGGCGAGTTTAGGATCCTTTGCTAGTTGCTCAACGAGTGAATCTTTTGTTCCTAGTTGCTCACAGAGTGACTAGTACAGGAGATTTTGGTTATTAGGAAAATCTTCTTGCTGAGAATTAGCGGAGGATAATTTGGGAATCATTGCACTAGTCCACCAGGTATCACATGTACTATTAGTGATGCAGCATTCCATTCCCAAAGGTTCTAAGGCTCTAAAAATTCACTTAAAATTGTTCTTCCCTGCATGGAAAGCATTTTGTGGTCTTTATAGAATTCCAAGGACTTGACTCTGATAGGTCTTTGACCTCAAAAAAAGGCGTAAATATTATGCATATTATGGCCTCCAATAGGTGACTACTGCGGTCCATGTTCAAAAAAATTATCGGAACATCCTCAACTCTTTGAATATGTGAAGGCTCAAAGGAAACAAACCAGCAGCATAGCAAAAGTGGTACCGATAGAGGACTTAAACATTAGAAATTGAAAGTGCAAAGCCGCTGGTTAACTCTGAATAATTTTGCAACAATAGTTTCTGCATTCCGTTGCAATTATGAAATGGCAAATAACTATGTACAACCCGAGTTAAGATTAGACTGAGGGATATTTTGAGGTTGAGTTAGGAGTCGGTCTTGTGTAATTTTAGCATAAATAGTCAGGCCCTAAATTGAGGGAACTCGTAGCAATCTATTTAACACGTCTGTTCACTCAAAAAAGGGTGAGTCTATACGAAAGGCTACCTCACCATCTAGAACCATAAATGGTCTTATTGACCACATGATGAAGGCTTAGTTTGGTAACAAAGAGGAAGGCGCTTTTTTTTGGGTCTAATATGATCTATTTTGCACCCAATTTGATTTTCCTTTTTGCTTTTGGTAGGTTTTAGGCATGTTATTCACAAAAAATAAAAAAATAAAATAAAACCTTTGAAATAGGAGAACCCTTCTTTTTTCGGGGAGCTGATCTATTTAGCGGTTCAAAATATGTTGTTTATGTAGATTGCCAAGGAACATGGTGGTATCATGAGATTTGTGCAAGTTTCTTGCTTGGGGGCATCTCCATCATCTCCATCCAGAATGCTAAGAGCCAAAGCTGCTGCTGAGGAAGCTATCATGAGAGAATTACCAGAGGTGAGATTATTCACTTGGTCTAAACTACTGTTATTTTTAATAAATAAACTGTTATTTGTTATTCCCCAAAAGGGTAGCTGATAATGTTGTTTTAAGCAACTGTTGTATTGTTGACAACCTTGATTTATACCCTTTTATGTGCTGGGTGTAGCTTAGTCATTGATCTCAATCTTGCTTTCTTCTACAAGTAGTTTTTTTCCTTTTTTGTTTTTAAATGACATCATTTACGCAAATGTGAAGCGTTACTGTATCAAAGGACGAAGTCCTAGAGACAAGGAGAAGCAGTTTTCTACATGGTAGCAGATATAGTTGTTTTGAGATATTATTTAAATTTTAACTTGAATTCTAGAAGAGAAGACTGTTCGTTTTAATATCTTGACAAAGTTTACCTTTTGTTCACAGGTATATAATTCTGTGAATTACTGGTGTTTCACCTGTTTTGTTTCATGACCTTCAATATTTCGATAATTCATAGTAGCATTAGGTTCTATATTTTGCAACTCCAGCAGATAATACCTGTGAGAAAAAAAGGACCTCCAGCAGATAAAGAATCATATACAGAATCATACTACATATTGTTGTGATTTCTTCCCTCTCTGGGATAGGGTAAAATGGAGATATCTTAAAAATAAAGAAGAATAAAAAGGACAAGAACAGACTGTATCCTGAAAAAATTGTTAAAACTGTTAGTCACCAACACAAAAGTTTAAGCTTTTAGAGGGATTACCTCATTATTTATATTTGAAACACTTCCCACGCATGTGGGATGCAGTCAGATGTCCTTCATAGGCAAGCCAAATACATGTAAGTAATATAGTCATCCAATAGGTGGTAAGTTTTTGAAATGCGGTCTGTTGCTTGCTCTGATTCTTTGGCAAATTGTCTACTACCATTTCATGTAGAATTTCAGTTGTTGTAGATAGGGTCAACTTTATTATTTAAAGAATGCTAAGGACACGCACTCAGTTGCAACTATGGGCCCCACCTCCTTGGTCCTCTGTTAGTGGGTTCCACACAGATGTACAATCATGACTGTCCCTAGCGTTGCTTTCATCAACAGAAAGAGCCAAATAGTGGCATGTTGGGCACCAAATAAACTAGGACAGAAACTCCCAAACCCGAGCCTCTGTTGTCTAGCACCTACGTAAGTTAGTAAATCAGATTTCTCATGTTTAGATCTAGGATTTTTTGTTGTGGAGCTTATAAATCGATATATTGCAATTTAAAAATAAGGCATAGGATATTTAACAGTTCAAGTTCTGGGCAAACCAACTGCTAAACTTCAAAATGCCTATAGCCAAATGTTTGTGGGTTTTTCAAAACCATGGCCTCCCAACAGCGTTTGGAGTATGGGCCCATATGCTGATGGTATTCATCAATCTGAAATGGCAGCATGAGTCGAAAAATAACCCAGACTTCTCCAAATTGGTTTGTTGTCTGAAATTGCGGGTAGAATATCAAATCTGGCCAATTTATTTATGAGAAATAGTGATATGTGGCTAGCTAGAACATGGTCGAACCAGAGGCCTCCTCTCTCTCTCTTTCATCTGATACCAGTCTAGCATGCTTGAATTCCAGACCCTTGTTCCGAACCCGTTCTCAAAACTTGTGCACGAGGTTAAGTGAAATATAATTGTGAGCAAAATAGTAAGAGTGGCTCAAAATAGGTCCTGGAATGTTTTCATAAATCCAAAATCTGTTAGAATTTCCAACAAGGAAGGTCCATTTTTTTTTATAAGTAAAAGCAATTTCATTAAATAAACTAATTGGCACAAGGGAAATGCCAACCGACAAACAGTTACACTGCCTTACTCTCAGCAAAGGAATGAAAATAATCCAGATTTGGTTCAATATCCCTACTCCCAACTATATAAAATAGACAAAAAAGGCCACTTAATTCTATGCTTACCTATCTCTACCCCTTGAAATGTTCTTTTGTTTCTCTCCTTCCAAAGCAATCAAAATAAACAGAAAAGAGCCGCTTGCGATGTCTGTCTCTAGCTCTAACTCATTTTGTAGCCCCACTAAAATTTAACAAATTCTAAATGCCATTTAGGAACACCCATCGAAATCCAAAATTGGATAATATCAAGTCCCACAATTCCTTCGTCCATGAGCAATGAGTAAATATGTGTTCAATGATTCGCCTTGCTCTTTGCGCGTATGGCACTTAGTGACTGTTGTCTGCCATTTCAGCTGAAGATTATCAATAATGAGATTTCTCCCTCGAACAGTGCACCACATAAAGAAGGTCACTTTAAGAGTGACTCAGCCTTCATTTTTCCATGCAAAATCCTCCAAACTTCCCAACAAGTGCTTGTAAAGAGATTTTACTGCAAAAACCCCCGACTGTGAAAGGGTCCTCCATTCTTGTTTGACTGATTCAATTTCATTTTATGAAAATTGAATTTACTTCAGTTCGGTTTTGTTCGGTACACTGTAAAACTGAATTGAACTTAACCATGCTCACCTCTATTTGAGCGACTATCAATTCATGCAAAACTAATTCAAAGTGCCCCTGGGGGGGTCAGTAGATTAAGCTCTAAGGCTGTACCCTGGCAAACAATATTGTAGTTGGGATAGTGGGATGATACTTTTTAGAATATTTAGCTTGACTTTTAGCTAATACAGAGAAAAGAAGTGTTTTCAAATTGAATTAGTGTCTTGAGTCCATGGTTTTCGGTGGCATAGTTGTTATGAATTTGGACTGAAAGGGCAACTCTTGAGTCTCTTGTCCCCTGTCAGTGGCAGGTTTGATTTCCATTTACTTATGGGGCCTTGGCACTGAACGGAAGGCCAAATCTCTGTAGCATTACGTGTGTTTGCCTCGTTTTTGGCCTTCTGGGTTATTTGGATTGAAAGGAATTCTAGATTGTTTGAAGATTTGACGATTGAAAGGAATTCTAGATTTTTTGAAGATTTGACTACATGTGGAAAGAGATTAAATTTCTGGATTTTTCAATTTATTCAACCTTCTAAGGCTATGTTGAGTACAAGAGAATGAGCTGAAATGTAATTATCATTCCTATGTCTCATTTTCATTGCCTCGTTTGGTATGATTATAGGAAGTGGGAATGCTCATTCCAACAAAATGTGAGAATGACCTGTCTTTCTCATGGAGATAAATGGTCATTCCCACTTTTTCATTCCTTGGTAAGGAAAAGAAAATGAGAGAAATTTCAAACTAAATGCCTGTCCTTACCAACCACCACTAACAACTCCACCACCACCTCTGCCTCCTCCTCCTCCAACAATTACACCCCACCACCACAACTTATCATCGCGGCCACCACCCACCGATCACCGCCACTTCTACTAGCCACTACCCATGCATCACCTCTAGCACCCTCCCATCACTATCATCACCCACCAACACGTCCACCAACATTGCCACCTTCCCGTTACCAATCGCAACCACCACCCTTTACTATCTACACTATCCCGCCACCGCCCATCATGTTTTTTTTTTTTAATTTAATTTAATTTCATTTTAGATAAATAAAATGTCAGCCCAATGCACAAGGCTCTCATACTGCGAGGTTTGAGGGAGGTTATATGTAGGCAGCCTTCTTTCTATAAGTAGAGTGTCTAATTCTAAGGTTCAAACCCTTGATGACTCGGTTGCAATGGAACAACCATATTGATTTCCAAGCCACCATTTTTAATTAAAATTAATTTTAAAATAATTATTATTTCATTGTAGCATTAGTCATTCAATGGTAATATTATTTTAGTTGATTACCAAAAAAGGGAATGTGAATGGTCATTCCATTTCATTCTCACTTTCATTCTATTTCCGCGTACCAAATGTAATCTAAAGGAGTTCTCTTGTTTCTCATCAATTACAATTGGTTGGCATGTTGTTCTTCGGATTATGATCCCTTTTGTTGTTTTTGTATTTTCTTTCTGTTCTCTTTTACTGGTGGACTTATCGTCCTCTTTGCTGCTTTTGTATTCCTATTAATTAGTAATATTATGTTGCTTATCGTAAAAAAATAGTTGGTAATGGATCTCTATAAAGAGTTGATGTTGATCACAATGGTTTTGCTTCATTTACACATATTGCAGTGTCTGTACTTTACTCCTCGTTTTTGGATGTTGTTATGGTGTTCTCAGAGGGAATTTACTAACACATTTCCCTCTTTAGGCCACAGTAATGAGACCTGCAGTAATGATTGGTACAGAAGATAGGATTTTAAATACGTGGGCATCTTTTGCCAAAAACTATGGCTTCCTTCCACTCATTGGGGATGGATCTACCAAGTATGTTATCCAAGTCTATTAATAACTGAAATCTCAGTGCAGTGTAAATGTAATATTGATAAATAAACTTCAGTTTTTGCTTCTGGATCCAAATATTCTGTGGATATGCTTCTGATAAGATTGTGTTTGCAGAATTCAACCTGTATATGTTGTTGATGTTGCATCGTCAATTATTGCGGCCCTAAAGGACGACGGCACTAGCATGGGGAAAATGTATGAACTTGGTGGACCAGAAGTGTTTACTGTGCATCAACTGGTGATTTCTCTTTCTTATTGCCATTCCCTTTTACCTTCATAATTGTTGCAGTCAAGTGGAGAGCTTTTTACTGAATTTCAAGGGTGCTGCAGGCAGAGATTATGTATGACATGATCCGTGAATGGCCTCACTATGTGAAAATTCCTTTCCCTGTTGCTAAGGTAAAGAATATCAGATTCCATATGAACTGTCTTGGTCCCTGTGAACCTATATTGTTTTCATCGCTCAAACTTTGCAAACTCAGCTTTTGTTCTGGGTTATTTGGAATCAGTAAATGAAAATTGTTGAGTTTATCTGGTAGTTTGAGGATCATATCCTCTGTTAATTCATAGTTTTCAGGTGAATTCCTCAGAATAACATCAACAAGTTCATGATTTTTGTTCAAGAAGACTGGATCCTGGTATTTTCTATTAATAGAAGATGAGATTTCCGTTTTCTTTTTTTTTTTTTTTGGGGGGGGGGGGGGGGTATGTAAATTTTATTAACAAGTATTAAGGGGATGCGTCCCAAATACATAGAAGTCTCAAACAATCCCTAAGACTAAAGAACCATAAAATCTCAAATGACCTATAAGACTAAAAAACCAGATTTTGACTATCAAACGATCCAAAAGACTAAAGAACCAGAATTTGACGAAGCAGAGTGTCTACATGTTCAGGCTTGTTTAATAAGTTTATTGGTGAGGTCAAGCTGAATTTTGGGTAAACACGAATTATTGTGTTTAAGTTTGTTAGTTAGATTTATTGTGAACTAGAGCTTGAGTCAAGCATGCTTGCGAGCTTCTAATTAAGCTTGTTCATGAGCCTGTTGTGGTGATCGGAATAGGTTCGGAGGTTGCGACTGTCTAAGAACAATGCTCTACGTTGTCAATGGGGTAAATAATGACCTCCTTAAATGAGGGAGGTTCCTGGTGTTTATAGGACTATCCTATGTAAGTAAACTCTTTACATTTTCGAATGGGGGTGTGATGGGGGCCAAATTGGGTAATAGGTGGAAGAAGGCCCCCATAGGGTTGGGGCCATCCCAAGGACCTGCCTGTTTTGTCCGAAAGTTCCCATCAACTAGGGTTTATGCGTTCGCAACGGATAGGAGGCATTGAGTATTTAGTTAGGAGTACTGAATATAGGGGTAAGTCTCTCTCTCTCTCTCTCTCTCTCGGGGCTGGTTCATGGTGCATCAATGAATTCCCCAGCTTTAAGCACCAAACCAATAGTCTCGCTAGCGGGTGTGTGACCATGGGGTCAGAGGGGGTTCCATCAGTGGTGTGTCTCTGAGTCTTGCTCCTAGTCCCAAAATAATGTGATGTGTGGTTGTTAGGAAGATCAGCGGATTGGTTTTGCTGGGGGATTCGAGTGCTCTCAGGCCCCAAACGCTTCTAGACCTTGGATGTCTTGCAGGATAGGTGATGTGGTCTGGGAGGGGAGGTGGTCCGAAAGACTCCAAATGCCCCCTATTGGGTCCCACATAGGTAAAATTAATCCTCCTAAACTAGTATAATATCCTAACAAAGCTTCTCCACTTATTATTAATTGATTTTTAGTTAGATGCTTTAGCATCCCAAACGGAGAGCACGTTCGAGTATATGTTTATGGCTAGCGTGAATTAATTGGTGTAGGGGGTTGGGGTGATGCCCTGTCACCTAAACATGTTAATTAACAAACTTATCAAACAAATTAATTTTTTAATAAACAAAAAAATAAGTTTTTCAAAATTAATAAACAAGTTGTAAATTAATGAAACTTATAACTAATGTTGTTAATAAGAATTAAGAAAAACTAATTCACTTAAACCTTGTAAATAATCTTAGCCAATCTAATTATTTCCATGCTTACAAACACTTAAAATGAGCATGTTTACAAGCTATACTCGAGGACGTTCAAAGATGATTAACGGGCTTGTTTCTGAGTCTTGTCAAGCCAATCTCACCTTTGCTCAAGCTTAACTTGTTTATTTATCGAGTTTGAAAAATGTGCTCAAGTTTATTCAGATGCCTTATCAAATGAACATAGACGAGCTATCCACAAAGCTTGTTCACAAGAATACAACATATTTTGACACGTCCCAATGTATAGTATCTTCTGCTTTACCCACCTTTCTAGGGTACAACCTATTAAGTAGAAAACCAAGGATGTCCAACACCCAATCATGAAATTCCTACGAAGATTAACCATCCCAAAGCTTCCACCTTCCAAAAAATGATTATCAACCTTTGCCACTGCCTAGTCAAAGATTTTTGGGAATACGTCGTGACACATTGCCGTTTAAGAAGACCAGATAAATAAACCTGATACTGCTTCAATTGCGTTGTCTTCAATTTATCATTTTGTGTAACAAGTCATCCTTGATATCAGATGCCTTTTGCAAATAAACTTGTGAGAATTTATGTAGTATTTCACTTTTGTGGTACTCTTTCACTTTACAAACTGAAATTCAACTCAAAATTTTCCTTATCAAGTACATATTTTATTTTCAATTAAATGTGGCCTATTGGTATTAGTTATTGAAGGGTGTCTCCTTCAGGGGTTATCCAAGTTGCATGCCTGCGGAACTTGAAAAAATGAAATAAAATAAGACCACCCAATTGATGGCTTCGTGTGCGTGCACATACCAAAAAGTGTTTCCTCTAGTAAAATAAAAAGATTTTTACCAGTATTGTCCATCACGAATCTTTGGCTTCTCTTATAATTTTTGCTGTTGACATATAAGCACTAGTACTCATATTGCATTTGCGAGTCGGAAGTGACCAAGTGTTCAGCTATTTCATAATTTCATATTGTCTCAATGACTTCAGGCGATTGCAATGCCTCGGGAGATATTTCTCAAAAAAATTCCCTTTCCGATGCCAACTCCTAACATATTCAATCTAGATCAGATTAATGCTCTTACTCAAGATAACGTTGTATCACCAGAAGGTCAGTGCAGTGAAGTTCAAGCTGTAAACTAGCTCTTTATTTTATTTTTGTCAATGAAGTTTCTACATGCACCTTATACCTTTAATTTTGTGGTGGGTTTTGCAGCTTTAACTTTTGATGATCTTGGAATTGTGCCTCATAAGCTGAAGGGATATCCCATTGAGTTTCTTATATCATACAGGAAGGGTGGGCCACAATACGGCTCTACAGTCAGTGAAAAAGTGTCTCCAGATGCATATCCATAGGCTTCTTTGCTCATTTAATTTTGAATCTGTTTTTTTCAAAATTGACACTCAATTGGAAGCTTTGGAGCAGGTATGCTTACCTTCATTTCTTTGCATTAGAAAAATTGCTAGTGCAGTACTTCTTCTTCCAACTTTCGTGGGAAATATTATTGTTGTCAGCACAACAAATGTGGTTTAATTATATAGTTTAGTTCTCTGATCAATTGGTATTATGATTGGAACCTTGGTTTTCGACATTTATGAATGGGCTAGCTTTTGAACTATAGGTTTTCAAAGTGCGCCGGTTTTTGTTGAGACGTGGCGGAAAAGAATAAAGATATGGAGGGTCCTTCTTCGATAGTTCCAATGTATAATTCTGATAATACTCTGGTCGCCGTTGTTCTAGGAAAGAGTCAGGTCATCTATTTTGGCTGGTTGTGAAACCTTGATTTAATGCAAGTGAAGGGACTACTTCTATTTGTTTATGTGACTTTGCCACCTTCGGCATATTTACTTCAGTCTTTCACCTCTTTATGCACCATCATGGCTGGAATGGATATATTTAAGAGTTCCAGCTGGATTTTGATCCGCCATATTGTGTGTAACTGTGTAAGTTATGGGGGCAATAAGGGATGCCACTGCATGCTTTAACATTGATAGGGTCCTGAAGACATTTTTATGTTGCTTTTGCCATGTCATTAAGAGCGTCTTAACTATTCTTTTTTCCCCATCAGAGAGCTTGCAGTTGAAGTTGGACTTGTTCGTATTGTTACTGATGATAATTATATATTATTATTATAATTATTATACATAGTAATTATTATGGGTTTGCTTAATTTATAATGCTAAACATCGTGGTCAATACCAGATTTCATTGAACACTGAGAAGAGTGTTGACTAAGTCATTCCAAGGTAAATATTTAGCTTTCCTTCGTTGGAGAGAGAGAGTTCATGCTAGTAACCATTGTAAGAATCAATCCATGTAAACTGGAAAAGACAACCATGAAAAACTTCTGGCATTTCAAACAAGAGGAAGGAACTGCAACTATTGATCTATTGAATTTAATCAATGATCTCATATGCTCACAAGTGGCTTCCGATCTTCTGAATCTACCCACATGAAAGCAAAGAATGTTGGTGCAGCAATAACCGTACGGTTTGCTCTTCAAGTGAGTCAAAATTGTTGTAGCATAAACATTTATGTGAATAACAATATTCAAGGCGTAAACAGCTCAGTTTGGCCTGGTAGTGAGGTGAAAATGGGAGATTCTGGAGTCTGCTTATATTTGGGAGTGTCTTAGGATAATTCTAGTTGTGATTATTGCTATTTTCTCTTGATATCATGGACATGTAGAGTCATACGGTGAACTAAATTGAGGGTTTAACATGTTTTCTCTATGTATGCGTAGATATACTCATCACAAGTTTGGTTAATTTAGAGAAATTAAGTCCAATTGATAGAATGTTTAGGGGAACATGGTATTAATTATGCATGGCATGATCGATCTAGGTATATAAGTATTTTAGCAAACATTTAACAAGCAAACGTGCTCAATACCTGTCCTATACATGACATCTAAAGTCTAAAAAAAGCGAGTACTTGTAAATTACTCAGAGATGTTTTATTAAACATTTACTATGTACACAATTCCAGCACAAGTGCTAAGGATAGATGACGTTCCTAGTCTCGCAAAAATTGCATACAAAAGTGGATTTGAAAGAAAGTCAACAAGCAAACATCACATAATCAAGATATTAGAATTGAATTTCAAATTATACCTCAATCTTGATCATAAATGAAAATTTTCGACCCATTGAAGGTTCCTTGGTCTTGATCATCTATTGTAAGAATATTGAATTACAAAGAGAAATTAAGAAAATACAATGAAATTATTAGCCTAATTGAGGAGAGGGGAAAACCCTCAAAACTCCTCCATAATCTAAATCTAATCTCTCTCTAAAATAATGGAACTTCTCCTACGAAAGTTTAAAAGGTATTTATAGTTTTTTATTTTAAACATTACAAAGTTATCATTAAAAGTTGAAGTTCTGAAGATCACATTTTAACAGAGTTCGAATAGTAATAAGAGGTCCAAATTCATTTTTCGGCATCTAAAAGAATTCGAATGCCAACACAAATGTTATAAGTTGCATCTTATAAGTTACATCTTATAAGTTACATCTTATAAGTTGTTTAAATCTCCAAATGTTTAGAATTAATCATTCAAAATGATAACCAACACAAAACAAAAATGTATGGGAAACATGCAATAAAATTGAGTTTAAAATGAATATATTTATGCAATTAACACTTAAAAAAAGAGTATGAATGTACAATATTATGTGTTAATCACATAAACTCAATTTATATATGCCTAACTAATACATTGGGTTTATGAGATAATTATTCAAACAATGGAATCAGAAAATTTTACTGGAATCATATGGATAAGTGTTTAAATTTTTTTTTTTGATGCATATAAAATAATAGATAATTTTAGTGTCCATGTTATATATAAAATAAGAGTTTAGTGAGAGAGAGAGAGAGAGAGAGAGAGAAATGCTATGCCACTAGTATATAAGTAATTCTTCCATAGATTCAATCTATAGATGCCTAATCGATATAACGGGTTTATGAAATAATTCTTCAAACAACAAAATTTTATGAAATAATTCTTCAAACAACAAAATTAGAAAATTTTATCAAAATGATATGGGTAAGTGTATTTGTCATTTTAAAAAATAAAGTATCTATAAAGATAAATTTTATTATTAAAATTATTACTATCACATTATTCTGATAATATCTTATTTTATGGTAGAATAACATATTCAAAATTGTTAAAGTTAAATTTGCTATTCTAATTCGTGAATTTTGAACGAATCCCTTGAGAAGTAAAACATTATACGTGACTCTTAAAAAACACGCATTCAACGCACGAGGGCCTGGAGATGTAGGATTGTTCTTGTCTTTTTAAGAGGTTGACCATGGATTGATTATTTGTAGGTGACCTAGAGCCTTCTTTCCAATCATTTCCTTTAAATTAGGAATTTCTTTTTGTCATTTCCTCAAGGTTACAGTTAGACTTTTTTTTTTTAATCATGTATGATAGAGAAATTGATTTATTTATTTAGTGTGTATTTCGAGTATTAAATTTGGTAAAATATTTTGAATTTTTGTTAATTTTTATCAAATTTCTCCAATTTTCATCAACTTTTTTTTTTAATTTTTGTTAATTTTTTTTCTAACACATTTTGGGAAACAAACTAAACATCCAATACGTCAAAATTTACCATCTTTTTATTTTTATTTGTTGCTAAAATTTGACATTCCAAATAGGGAGTTAGTTGACCAACCCC
>QLOD02000009.1:8541040-8558547 GCA_003260245.2 Sideroxylon spinosum
CTCTCTCTCTCACTTTCTCTCTCTCCCCCCTCCCCCCCCCCCAAAAAAGATGATATGATATTTAAAATGTTGGATGACTTTTTTCTTAAATTTGAAAAATCAAAGAGAAGCGGGATAATTTTTTTTTTCCATGAATTTGTCAAATAAAACTACCAAGAAATTAAAAAAAGTGAGAAGTCAAGGAAGTTAAAAATTAGAAAGTTAAAAGGGTAATTTGGTAATAAAAAATTGTAAAGAGGCTTCAAAAAAAAAAAAAAAGGATTGGTGTCTCCCTTTTGTCACAATTTTTTTACCCAAATACCCTTTAGTCTATTTTAATTTCCCACTCGTTTTTCTTAACTTCCCACTTCCTTTTAATTTCCTAATTAATAGTTCTATCTGTCAATTGCAAGGAAAAAGAAAAAAAAAATTCACTTCCCTATTTGTTCAGTTTGATTTTTCAAATTCAAGAAGAAAATTTTCTAATTTCTTAACTCTCATATCATTTGTCCGAAAAAAAAAAAGGGGGAAAAAAGAGAGGAGTGAGAAATAATTATATATATAGATATATATATTTCACGTACAGCCTCACTTTGTGGTCCTAGTTGGTGGATTGCCTCATTTATGTTACTTGCTGAAAGTGTTTTTCTAACTTTTTTACAGTTTGTTTACTATTTGTTGCAAGAGGCTTCGAGGGACAATTTTTGCTCCTTTATTATATCTGCTCCAATGATTCAACGGGAAGTTACAGACGCACTTAGAGATGGGAGAGGGAGTCATGTTTCCTCGGAACCTTCAGGTTTTGCTATAATGCCTGATGTCCAGTCTGGCGGCTCTCTGGTCACAATTGCTATGCACCAACAACTGGATTCGACAAATATTGAGCCTATTGTTGCATCATTGAGTTGTCTCCTCCATACCATCATTGAAGAGATAAATGAAAAATGTAAGTTCCCTCAAAATAACTATTTGTTTTTTAAAAGATGTGGAAAATATTATAAATTGAATTATTACTACGGCTATAAATGAGCATTATACCTCACTTATATTTATAAAATCTTTTCTCTGTATCTAAACTATCATACAAAAAAAAAAAAAAAAACAAAGAGGAAGGGTATTTGATAAAATCTCAAATTTAATAAAATCTTAAATTTGGTGAAATTTTTTTGATTTCTTCTATTTATACCCCTCATCTTATGACAACTATTAATATTTTCTTATGGAAATAGAAAATATTATTAACTACTACTCAATTAAATAAATTTAATTTTATATATTTTAGTATACCTTAAATTGTGCTTTTTAACCACTTACTACCTTTATATATATATATATCTTTTTTAAATATCATTTAATTACAAATGTTTCACTTAAATGCCGTTTAAAATCAATCATCTAATAATTTACTAACATTTTAATAATTTTTATTTAAATTTATTTGATAACTTATGTAAAATTAAAAAATATAATTTCTCTTTTTTTTCTTTTAGATGATGGGATTATTACTTATGTTTGGTTGTATTTCTGTTTATGTATGTTTACAGTCAGTAGATGATGCTACACTTTGGAGTTGACAAATGATATCAGAAACTGAAAGACATTTCATATAAATCGTGCTATGTTTGATTTCGAGTGACATGAAACTCTTTTTTTATTTTCTTTTTTTTTTCCTTTTGCAGTATAGAATGTCAATTTAAATTATATAGTGATCTTTAAGGTTGACAACATTTAGGAGTTTTGAATTTGATCGTTGACTTTTGAAGATCAATTTTAATTTTCATATCTTTTAGGTGGCATTTGGGTTATTTTGTTTTTTTCTGTTTTCTGTTTTTATTATATGTATTAAAAGTTCCAAAATAAAAAAATAGAAAAAGCTTTGTTTTCCTTATTTTGAGATTTTTCTTGTTTTGAATTGAAACACTCAAAACGATTTTTTGTCATTTTTCATTTATGTGTAAACTTATTTTCTGTTTTCTAAAATATATTTTAAAAACACACGAGATCAAATGCGTTTGATCTGTTTTCCTTATTTTTAAAAGTATAAAATGTAAAATGAACTCAAAATAGAAAATGAAAAATAAAAATACAAAACGAAAAACACAAAAACAAATCAAATGAGGCTTAGCATATAAAAAATATTTTTTTGCGGGTATTGTTTTTGTCCGATAATGCTGTCAAAATGTTAATTTTTTTTTTTTTTAAGTCACAACCCTTTAAAATTATCATATCATTTAGCTTGCCAATTTATAACATTTGCACCCGAGTTGATTGAAATTCGATTTCCTCTTTCCCTTAAATAATTCGATTCCTATTGTGTCCCAACTAATTTTTCTTAAGAATAAAACAGGGGGCAAAATTTTAGTATTCCTTAAGTAATAAATGTAATATGATATAAAAATGGAATAATATAATATGATATACAATCTGAAAATTTCCAATTCAACAATAAAAATAAATCTAATACCAAAATAATATATTATGTATCATATACAAAATAAAAATATTAAATATAAAAAATAAATTGTTTTTATAAATAATATTGGCTAAACCGAATACTGAGTGATAGGGGATATTCCCGATCGACCTATTACCCGACCCGACCAAGGAATCCACACTTGAGATCGATCCATTACCCCGACCGATCGATCCTCTCTCAGCTTTAGTGCCGATCGAGCTTAACCGATCTTCTACTTCCCGCGGCCCCCGATCGATCATGCCCACGTGACATAACTAATATTCTGACATATTCCGTGATCTCTGGCTACTACCATGCTACGTACCTTATGACGGTTTAGATAAATAATTATTAAAATCAACATTTGGATCTACAATATATGTGTCATCACCCAAATTGATGAAATGGAATGATTCGATACCATGCCCATGCACCAGACTCATACAGGTCCCGTTCATCTATATATATCCACAGCATGGCTAGGAAGAAAGGTACGCAATTCTCGATATACAAAAACTCTGCTAAAAGTCCCTGAGCACTGAGCTAACTTTATCATCGGAGACTCTTTGACAGGCACCACACTGATGTTAAGCAGCGGATACCCGGACTCGAATCGGATCATTGGATCTGCACGAATTACTGATTTATAAGTTGGCGCCATCTGTGGGAATCGACTTCTCTCACAGTTTTTATGGTCCAAACCAGGTTCGGTACAAACACCCAACCTCAATCACAGCGAACGGA
The DNA here is from genome assembly GCA_003260245.2 of Sideroxylon spinosum. Classification (NCBI taxonomy): domain Eukaryota; kingdom Viridiplantae; phylum Streptophyta; class Magnoliopsida; order Ericales; family Sapotaceae; genus Sideroxylon; species Sideroxylon spinosum. The sequence continues at coordinate 8,544,219 of QLOD02000009.1, forward strand.
AACAATGGAAAATCAGAATGAATGAAGGATTGATATCGTGGAAACCCAAATGAGGGAATGATAGCGGTCATGCAAACCCTAGTGGCCCAAAATCAAGCGCTGCTTCAGCGTATTGATGGAGCCCCTGTCAACACCCCACCCCCCGCGATTCCCCCGATTAACGGAGCACATAACAGGGGATTTGTAGAGGCAAGCGGAAACCAGCGGAATGGGGGACACAGAGAACAAAACGGGGCAAATGGGGGTGGCGTTATGGGGGAAAATGATTTCCCCAACAAGTTGGCAGAAGAGTCAAGAAGGAAAGAAAGAACCAGGGCAACCGGCGAGGGGGCTGGCACCAAAATTGAAGCCTCATAGACTGAGGCAACAAGCATTCGAGAAGCCACTGTCAACCCATGGGAGGAACATATGAGGGCCATGCAAGCAGAAATGCAAGCCCAGATGAATGGAGTTTTGACAGCCGTTAGAGCATCAAATAGGGTAGACAACTTAATCGGGACAACTGAGTCCCCGTTCTCTCAAGCAGTAATGGCTTGCCTGTTACCATCCAAGTTCAAGATGCCAACACTCGATTCCTTCGACGGAACTCGAGATCCCATGGATCATTTGGAGACGTACAAGACCCTTATGCATATATATGCATACCCGGACGAGATAATGTGCCGGGTATTTTCAGCCACCCTTAAAGGAGCTACAAGAATGTGGTTCACGAGGATAAGAACAGGGACCATTTCTAATTTCACCCAGTTGAGTAAGCTTTTCGTTAGCCACTTCATTTGAGGACAGAAGCAGAGGAAACCTGCAACTCACCTTCTGATGATCAAGCAAGGGAAAGGAGAGTCCCTCAGAGACTACGTAGGAAGGTATAATAAGGAAATACTGGAGGTCGATGAGGCAGATAACAATGTGGTCATCACGGCCTTCATGAGCGGGCTGCGGACGCCCAGATTTATGGCCTCCCTGGTCAAGAGACCTCCAAGTGATTTAGCTGAGCTCATGTTCTGAGCTCAGAAATATACTAATGTGGAGGACGCCATGACGGCGAGAAAGGAAAACGAGGAGGCAGGAAGCCCCAAAACTGAGAAAAAGCGATCGAACGATCAAGTTAGCGCCCGAGACAACAGAAGCTCCAAAAACAGGAGATACAACGACAGGAATGACCGGTACCCAAGGAGGTATGCGGATACCAATCAGGCATTTACCCCCCTGAACACAAGGCTAGAAAATGTTTTTTATGAAATTCAGAATAATCCGGCACTGAAATGGCCGGAAAGGTTGAAGACCCCATCAGACAAAAGGTCTTGAGCAAAGTACTATCGATTCCACAGAGATCATGGCCATGACACAAATGACTGCTTTGATCGGAAAAGGGAAGTAGAAGAATTAATCGGACGAGGCCGGTTGAATAGATTCATTACCGGAAGGGACGATAACAGCAGAGGGGACCGAAGGAGCCCAGACCAAAGAAACGCGAGAACTCCCGATCGGAGAATCCCCGATCGATCACACCAGAACAACCAGCCCATTGGAGAAATAAGGGTTATCTCTGGAGGGTTTGCAGGTAGAGGAGAATCGTCCACGGCTCAGAAGAAATACGTTCGGCAAGTCTCAAGATGTCAAGAAGTAATGATGGTCGACCGACCAATAAAGAAGTCCCGGACCAAGCAGCATTCTATAACGTTCACAGAGGACGAAGCCAGCGAGCTCTATCAGCCCCACGATGACCCACTTGTCATTTGCTCAATAATCGCCAACTTTAAAATTTGGCAGATATTAGTAGACAGTGGGAGCTCGACAGATATCTTATATTAGGGGGCATTCGAAAAAATACAAATCAGTGAAGAAAAGCTGCAGCCAATGGCTTCTCCCCTAGTGGGGGTCGCAGGTGACAAAATAACCCCACTCGGGTTGATAAGTTTACCGGTTATGCTCGGCGAAGAGCCTCACCAGGTCACTAAGATGATTAATTTCCTCATCGTGGATTGTCCCTCGACATACAACGCCATCCTAGGAAGGACTTCCCTGAACCAATTTCGAGTAGTCATCTCTACTTACCACTTACGTTTGAAGTTTCCAACCGAGAGCGGGGTGGGATCGCGAAAGGTGATCAGAAGGTAGCACAGGAATGCTACGTATCTTCCCTGAAAGGAGAAGCAAGTAAAGTGACCTTGATCGTTGAGGAATTGGAGGTCAGAGACGACGAAGAGGTGAAAATGGGAGAACCCGAGGGAAGCTTGAGGAAATAATGATCGGCACTCCCGATCAACCAAGGTCGGTAAAGATTGGCTCGGCAACGCCGCAGGATTTAAAAGAAGAGTTAAAGGATTTTCTGAGGAAGAACGCTGACGTATTTGCCTGGTCTCATGAGGACATGCAAGGGATCGACAAAAAGGGGGCTGCTCACCACCTGAACATTTTACCGACTGCAAAGCCAATAAAACAGAAGAGGCAAACATTCACCCCCGAACAAAATGAAGCTATAGCCGAAGAGGTTGACAAGCTGCTCAAAGCAGATTTTATCCGAGAAGTTCAGTATCCGACATGGCTGTCAAATGTTGTCATGGTGAAGAAATCTAACGGGAAATGGCGCATGTGTGTAGACTTTACTGATGTCAACAAAGCCTGTCCAAAGGATTGATTCCCTTTACCAGCAATTGATCAGCTAGTGGACTCAACGGCGGGCCACGAATTGTTATCGTTCATGGATGCTTTCTCCGGATACAATCAGATACGTATGACGGAGCACGATCGAGAGCATACTGCCTTCATCACCGACCGAGGGTTGTATTGTTATAACGTCATGCCATTCGGATTGAAGAATACATGGGCAACATACCAGAGATTAATGAACAGAATGTTTAAAGGGCAAGTTGGGAGGAATATAGAGGTATATGTAGATGATATGCTTGTCAAAAGCAAGAAGATCAATTCCCATTTGTCCGCAGGAAACCTTTGATACCTTGAGGAAGTACAATATAAAGTTAAATCCGGCCAAGTGTGCCTTTGGTGTAGCTTCGGGGAAATTCCTTGGTTTTATGGTGTCAAACCGAGGGATTGAAGCCAATCTGGAAAAAATCCGCGCCATAATGGAAATGCAACCACCAAGAACAACCAAGGAAGTACAGAAGTTAGTCGGAAGAGTAGCCATATTGAACAGATTTATCTCCCGGTCCACAGATAGATGCAGTCCTTTCTTTAGAGTTCTGAGGAAAGCATTTGAATGGACCGCCGAATGCGACAGTGCCTTTTAGCAACTGAAGGAATATCTAGGGGCAGTTCTACTCCTCAGCCGAACGATTGCAGGAGAGGAGCTTTATTTATACCTCTCGGTTTCACCAACGGCCGTGAGTTCTGCTCTGGTTAGGGAAGAAAACGGGGTGCAAAAGCCGGTTTACTACACGAGTAAGGCCCTCCAAGGAGCCGAGGAAAGGTACCCGAAAATGGAATTGCTAGCATTTGCTTTGGTAACATCTGCTCGACGCCTCAGAGCGTACTTTCAGACTCACACCATAACAGTGTTGACCGATCAACCTCTGAAACAAGTTCTCCACAAACCAGAAACCTCTGGGCGATTGATGAAATGGTCGGTGGAATTGAGTCAATTTGACATCCAATACCACCCTAAGTTAGCAATAAAGGAGCAAGCGGCGGTAGATTTCATCACCGAGTTCACAACCTTACCGACCAGTACAGACAGCCCAACAGAACATAATGATGCCGAACAGACATGGGTTCTCAATGTTGACGGTTCCTCCATCCAAAACTCCAGTGGTGCAGGTATAATACTTGTCTCCCCTGACGGCCACAAGATTGAGTATGCTTTACGCTTCATTTTCGAGCGTCCAATAATGAGGCAGAGTATGAGGCAATGATAGCTGGTCTTCGGCTTGCTTGCCGAATAGGGGCCGATCATGTCACGGTGCGGAGTGACTCGCAATTGGTAGTTGAGCAGATGGAAGGGGAGTATAAAGTAAGAGGGGAGAATATGACCGAATACTGCCAGCTGACGAAAAGCCTGCTCAGAAAATTTTCAAGAGCCCAAGTACAAAAAATTTCTAGGGAGCAAAACGAAGAAGCTGACAAACTAGCCAGAATTGCATCCTCTAGAGAAAATAATCATGACGTCCCAATTGAAATATTAGATTCGCCAAGAATCCGAAGTCCAGAGATCAATCAGGTGGAGAAAGATGCTGATTGGATGAAACCAATTAGAGGTTATTTGGAAGACGGAATTCTCCCGAACGAAAAGAATGAAACAAGACGGATTCAATACCGTACAAGTCGATACCTGACAGTAGACAGGGTTATGTATAAAAGAAGACATAGTTCCCCATTGCTAAGATGTGTTGGCAAACAGGAGGCTAATTATGTCATGAGGGAGATTCATGAAGGCGTTTGCGGGAATCACTCGGGAAGTAGAACCTTGGCTAAGAAAATCCTGAGGGTCGGTTACTTTTGGCCGACCATAGAGAAAGACTCTCAGGAATTTTTTAAGAAATGTAACAAATGCCAAAGGTTTGCTAGCATCCCTCGACAACCCGCTCAAGAACTAACCCCAATCCTCAGCCCTTGGACATTCGCACAGTGGGGAATTGATATTGTCGAACTGCTCCCACTCGGGAAAGGTCAGAGGAAATTTGCGATAGTGGCTATCGACTACTTCACTAAGTGGGCAGAAGCAGAAGCCTTGCCCACCATCACCGAGCAGAACATGAAGAAATTTTTGTGGCAAAACATAGTTTGCAGGTTTGGTATCACCCAAGTTGTAATCACAAATAACGGCAAACAGTTTGAAGGAAGACAGTTCAATGAATTGTGTAAAGAGCTCGGCATCAGCCATCACTATTTATCCCCTGAACACCCTCAAGCTAATGGTCAGGTAGAAGTTACTAATCGTTCTCTACTGAAGATCATCAAGACTAAACTTGACAAAGCGAAAGGACTCTGGGCTGACGAACTTCCTACCATCTTATGGGCTTACCGAACTACAGAGAGAATTGCAACAGGTCAAACACCATTCTCTCTTACGTATGGGATTGAAGCAATAATTCCAGTCAAGATCGGTCTCCCAAGCGCCAGAACGTTGAATTTCAATTTGGAAGAAAACGGGCAGAGAATGAATGAAGAGATTGATCTGCTAGAAGAGAAAAGACTTCAAGCTACGATCAGAATGGCTTCCTACCAGCAGAAGATGCGCCAGTACCACAACTCAAGAGTAAGGCCTCGAGAGTGCCAGACCGGAGATCTGGTGTTGAAAAGAATCAATCAATCTACAAGAGATCCTCAGAATGGGAAGTTGGGCCCAACATGAGAAGAACCATACGAAGTGCTAGACTCAACAAGGAAGGGAACCTACTGGCTAAAGACAGCGGAAGGAAAAAAGCTTCCTCACCCATGACACACTGAACATTTGAGAAAGTACTACGTGTAATCCCCACTGTAACCCATTTCGAATTATTTTTAATGAAAATACTGTGCACCTCTAAACTTCTTGTGCAGTGGATTAAGGTCCCGCTCGGTTCACGCGACCCAACGGAGTAAAATGGTATACGAGGCCAATTTAAGATCCTGCTCGGTTCATGTGACCGAGCAGAGCGAAGATCATGCTCGGCTCACGTGGCCGAGCATGGGAAGATGGCTTACGAGACCAATTGAAGATCCTGCTCGGTTCACATGACCGAGCAGAGCGAAGATCCTGCTCGGGTCACGTGACCGAGCATGGGAAGATGGCTTACGAGGCCAATTAAAAATCCTGCTCGGTTCACGTGACCGAGCAGAGCGAAGATCCTGCTCGGGTCATGTGGCCGAGCATGGGAAGATGGCTTATGAGGCCAACTGAAGATCCTGCTCGGTTCACGTGATCAAGCAGAGCGAAGATCCTGCTCAGCTCACGTGGCCGAGCATGGAAAAATGGCTTACGAGTATGGGAAGATGGCTTATGAGGCCAATTGAAGATCCTGCTAGGTTCACGTGACCGAGTAGAGCGAAGATCCTGCTCGGCTCACGTGCCCGAGCATGGGAAGATGGCTTACGAGGTCAATTAAAAATCCTGCTCGGTTCACGTGACCGAGCAGAGCGAAGATCCTGTTCGGGTCATGTGACCAAGCATGGGAAGATGGCTTACGAGGCTAACTGAAGATCCTGCTCGGTTCACGTGACCAAGCAGAGCGAAGATCCTGCTCAGCTCATGTGGCCGAGCATGGAAAGATGGCTTACGAGGCCAATTGAAGATCCTACTCGGTTCACGTGGCCGAGCATGGGAAGATGGCTTACGAGGCCAACTGAAGATCCTGCTCGGTTCACGTGATCGAGCAGAGCCAAGATCCTGCTCGGCTCACGTGGCCGAGCATGGAAAGATGGCTTACAACGCCAATTGAAGATCCTGCTCGGCTCACGTGGCCGAGCATGGGAAGATGGCTTATGAGGCCAACTGAAGATCCTGCTCGGTTCACGTGACCGAGCAGAGCGAAGATCCTGCTCAGCTCACGTGGCCGAGCATGGAAAAATACCTTAAGAGGCCAATTGGAGATCCTGCTCGATTCACGTGACCGAGCAGAGGGCTAAAAGGCAAGGTCAATTGAAAGGGGTGATTCAATCTACGAATCACACAAGAATTGAAAATGAGCTTATGAGCAAATTACTTAACATGATTACCAAGTCCATATCATTATAAGCAAATTACACAACATGATTACTAAGTCTATATCATTCACGAGGATAAAAGAAGAACCAGTTCAGCAAAATATTACAAGTTCCAAAAAAAAAAAAATAATACAATAAGAAAGGGATGGGGATTCTCTTAATTAAGACTAACTCGGGTGTCGTCATCGTCCGCTGCATCAACATTTCCGGAAGTAGTGGTTTCAGTATTGGCCGCTGCCTCGACGTTTTGCTCAGCTGTGATACCAACCTCCCTTTCTGCTCCCTCGGTCTGTGCTGGTAAGGAAACGTCATCCTGACCCGCAGTGACCTTAGAAATATCGAGATCAGGGAACGCAGCAGAGAATTTTACCTTGGCATGCTTGAAGCCCTCCATGAAGACTAGCATGAGTACAGCTTGGAAATCATCAGTCTTCATGAAGTTGGCAACAGCATTGTGTTCGGCGTCTTTCAGCTCACTCCTGAGCTTGGACACCTTCTTTCGTTCCTGATCGATCTTTTTCTGTTGAATCCCTACCTCCTTGTCCAACCGAGCCCGATCACTCTTCAGAAGTTTTTTTTCTTCAATGGTAGGTGCTCGTGTTGCAGGATCTCCTCCTTCTCCAACTGGGCAACTGTCGCGACATTCTTGGCCTTTTCAAGCTTGATCAGAGTCTCTTCCCTTCTCTTCCGCTCGACTACTAGGGCCCTCTCAACATCGGCCAACCAGTTGTAAAGGGCAAAAGACCTAACCATGCCCTGAGCACAAACAAAAAGGGGGGCAACATCAGATATAAAAAAAATTTTATTAGTATATACCTTGAATAAGTCATGGTTCAGATCAGTGGCCAGTTTTCTGCTGAGAGTTCCTCTCATCTCAGCCAAATCAGTATCGGTCACATTGGCAACTAACTTCTGCCAAGCCAAGTTGCTACTGGAGAGAAGTGTTTGGCGAGAAGGAGCCCCAGCCTGCAAACCCGACCCCGTGGCCTCGGTCAAAGGAATAGAGGGCGGTACCCCAGCCCCATTTTTTTGAATAGAGACTTCAGAGGTCTCTTTCTCTCGGGAGGAGGAGGAAGTAGTCCTCACCTTTTTCGGGACAGGAGGAACAACCGCACCTTGTGCCTCGGTTGAGGCATCCTTCTTCTTGGCTCGGTTGAGGTAGGTAATATCGAACATCTCTTCCTCTGAATAACCGGCCTCTCTCAAGAAGTGCCGAACCTCCGGGAGAGCAACTTCCTTCTCGACGGGTTGATCGGTCGGTACAATCGATCGATCGGAGCCCTCAAGTATTGTCTTGTCTGCACATCAACAACATATACAATTATCAGTATAAAGATGGACAAGGTATTATGTTCATAGAAATAAACGTTGAACTCACTCCGCTCACGTTCAGTAGCAATAGCTTCATTTAAAGGATCGGGCCCAAGCAGGTATTGTGAAAGGTTATCTACGGTTATAAGAAATTGGGCCTCTCAAACGGTATGTTTTTTGGCTTTAGCCAATAGTCCTTTTTGATCCGGGAACAAAGCTGGGGCCTTTCGAGCTGATTATCAAAAATACAGGAAAGGTCAAGACCTATAAACCTAGGAGGAATATCAAAAACCCTAAAAGTAAGATCGTGCATATCCCTCAAAGTCGGTTGCCCCCATATCCATGGCAGCCGAACCTTCTTATCCTTCTTGGTCTCCCAAGGTTGGAACTCCCAGGTGCTCCCACAAATAAAGAAGTACTTCTCCTTCCATCCTTTGTTTGATGTGGGCATGTTGGTCACAAAGTTAAACTCCGGATTCCTCGCGGAGAAGTACCACTAGCCCGAGCCCCTTTCTGTTATGTTATACAAATGGAGAAATAAATCTGCTGATAGGGTATGACCGATCGCAGCTTACCAAAATACAGCACTGCCTATCAGGATCCTCCATCCGTTTGGAGCCATCTGACCCACTACCAGCTGGAGACGACTCAACACCTCCCGAACGAACTTTAGAAGCAGAAAGCGCAGCCCCCCGATCAATGCTGCCTCATAAACAACAATCTCCCCCGCTCTGGCCGAATAGGCCGATTCCCCATCTCCCAGAACCCTAGAGGTGAGGTCGGGAGGAAACTGATAATCCAAAATTAATTTTGACAATCGCCCGGGGAGAATTATCGACCCAATCCGCTTGGCCTCGTATTGATATTCATGTTCTCCGGCCCCAACCGCTCGAGAACGCTTCGACCCTACCTGAGGGTCGAAGGCATCAACGATGCGTTCTTCGTCTGCGGCATGGCGTCCGCTGGCGCTGGGGGCATTTTGCCTCCTGAAGACGAGCCTGTCATTGTCAAACTCATCACTACTTTCAACATTAACCCTTTCCCTTTTCGGCCTACCCATTGCAATAGACCTAAATAACTGAGAAATACGAAGGGAGTAGGAAAGAAAAATCAAACCACCGACTGTAAATCGAAGAAACCTAAGGTTTCCTACAAAACCTATAGGTTACGGGAGACAACGACACTGGTCATAAAAGTAAGCAGCCCGGGCCAAAAACCAGAACATAACAGAAAATAAGAAGGAAAAGAAAATTTTTTCTACGGAAGCAGTAGATTAAAGTTTCAAAGCTTACCGACATAGCAAAGGAGTGAACAAAATAGCTTCACCAGTAGCAAAAGAAACAGCAACAAGAAAGTAATAGCAGTACAATATCCTCGGCGAAACAGCAACGGCATAAAGAACGAAATGAAAATGACAACGGTCACATATACACTAATACGGGGTTAGGGTCAACGGCTCCAAATTGGGCGGAAAAAACAACCATGACGGTCCAGATCTGGCGCACTTTCAGTTCCTATGGATGTCGGTAGCATTCTGACGCGTGGCAGGCACAGGAAACGTCGGGTGGCGTCAGGCGGCTAATGCGTGCATTCCCATTTATCACACGACGGCCATTTAATGCGCGCATTTAAGAGCCGCGCATAAGCAGACTGTCTTGCATCCAATGGAATTCCCCTGATCCAAAGTACTGCTTGATTTAATTTGATGTGATTCCTTTCGTCATTTTCAATAACCAAAGGAATCGGGGGCATCTGATAGGGGATATTCCTGATCGACCTATTACCCGACCCAACCAAGGAATCCATGCTTGAGATCGATCCATTACCCCGACCGATCGATCCTCTCTCAGCTTTAGTGCCGATCAAGCTTAACCGATCTTCTACTTCCCGCAACGCCCGATCAATCATGCCCACGTGAAATAACTAATATTCTGACGTATCCCGTGATCTCCGGCGACTACCATGCTACGTACCTTATGACGGTTTAGATAAATAATTATTAAAATCAATATTGGGATCTACAATATACGTGTCATCACCCAAATGGATGAAATGGAATGATTAAATACCATGCCCATGCACCAGACTCATACAGGTCCCGTTCATCTATATATATCCGCAGCATGGGTAAGAAGAAAGGTACACAATTCTCGATATACAAAAACTCTGCCAAAATTCCCTGAGAATTGAGCTAACTTTATCATCAGAGACTTTTTGGCATGTACTACACCAGTGTTCAACAGCGGATACCCGGACTCGAATCGGATCATTGGATCTGCACGAATTACTGATTTATCACTGAGTTTAAGTAAATATTAACATAAACTTAAGTCCAACGTGAAAAAATTCAAGCTTATATTTTTATTGAAATCCATCTCATGGTCAATATATTCAAAGGTTTTAAAAATAGATTTTAAAGTAACCACTTTGCCAAATGTTGCTTCGGTTAATATTTTTTTTATTTCAAAATGTTTATTAATTTTTATTTTTAGTTTTATTTTTTTTATTTTATTTTAGTTATTGTCCATTTTGTAAAAGTAACTTGAACTTAAGATACTCTATTATTCTTAATTAAAATTACTATTATTATTATTATTATTATTATTATTATTATTATTATTATTAATCATGTGTTATACTTTAGTTTAATGTCAAAATTTCCTCGATTATAATCTAAGATTGTGTGTTTGAAATATATAAATAATATTAAAAGAATAAGTCAACTAATCTCAATTGAAGTATATTTGTGTAAGACTTTCGAATTAAATTATTTTTTCTTACATTGAAATTTTATGTCATAAAATCTATTAGTAAAAATTCAAGATTTATTATTATTATTATTTTTATTATTATCGTTAAATTTTAGGTTTTAAGAAAAATGTTTCAGACTTTATTATTTGTTTAGAGTTTTAGATTACTAATTATTTTTAATTTCAAATTTAAGAGCATCATCTAAGTTCAAAAATTTGTTAAAACAATTTGTTAATTTAAAACGGAAAATTACTTAAACCACTTAAGGTTTGCTAATTAATATTAAAGTCTTCTCATGAGGTATAAAAAAAATTAAAAAAAAATTACTTATACCTCGTTTTTTATAAAAGGTGGAACCAGGTCACGCACGAGTCACGTGCGCCCAGCCAACTACTAGCCAAAGCCAACGCAACAAATCAAAATAGCTCCTGCGCGGGAAATATATAACAGAAAACCTCACAATCTCTCTCTCTCTCTCTCTCTCTCTCTCTCTCTCTCTCCGTGAAACAACTCAACGAAGTGGTACAACTTGAGATTCATCCTTGAGGCACCGCACAGTTCTCGGTATCGTAGCAGAAATTTTGCAGTTTAGATTTATCAATGTAGATTAATCTTCTTGTATAGTTGAATTGTGATTATCGATTTTAGGAGTTCTACTTTCGAGATCGATCATGAAATCTGTGAATTTTTTAATACTTTTATCATCGTTCAATTCTTGAGATGTGGCTTAAATAGTTATAAATACGTATATGATTCTCATCAACGTGTATGAATTTATTTTTTTTTATTTTTATAACTCAAATTCAATTTTTCCGATGATATGAATGGGTGGGGATTGGAGAAATTCAAAAAAGCTAATCAAGAAAATTTTAGTTGTAGTTGAAACTTGGGATTGATGAATTTTGGTCGTTAGAGTCTTTTGTAGATTCACCTACTATTAAAATTTTGTGTATGCATATATATATATATATATATATATTCCTCTGTGGGCTTTTATTGAGATTTAATTATTTAATTAGCATTTACATCGCTCAAACCTTTAAAGACTTTCCTGATCTCCAAAAAAAAAATAAGTTGTTTCATTTCTGTTCCTAGAAGAAGCTTTGCTCATTCAATTGACCAGGTTACTAATTTATTAATGATTCCGATCTTACATGTTAACGATCAATTTAAAGGAAAAAAAATATGCTTCTTCTATATGCTAATTTTATTTTCCTTAATTATTTCTTTTTGAAAAATCTTTAATTAAAGAATTTGAGTGGTTTCAATTGATCTGTGTTGATGGACGTGAAGGCGGAGACAATCCTGTTAGGGTATAATAGTCTTTACCCTTGTTTACTAACTTCGATTATTTTATTATTTCTTACATTGGATAAATTACATTAATCTCCTTTTAATATTTGGATAATTGTACTTATATTTTTCAACAATTAAAAATTACACTTACTCACTTATTTTGAAATGTTGTTAATATTGATTTCGGATTTTTCATTAAATCAACATTAAAACTTGCCCCCCGGGTTACAGCCGAACTGGCAAATGGGTATGCTCCCCACCTTGTTGGCAAGGTTTCGAGTCCCGCGACTAACTGGGAGTATGGTTGAGGGGCCGATCATGCTTCCCCCAATTTGGCAAAGTGGGATGGGTCCAAAGGGCCCTGCCCACCCCAAGTTCTGGGTACCCAAAAAAAAAAACATTAAAACTTAACAGAAAATATTAAAATAATCTAAAATTTACCTTTTTTTTTCCTATTTTATCTCGTACTCTCTCACATTTTCATCAATTTTCTCTGCAAAAATTTTTAAAATTTTTTTTGTTTTTACTTGGTTACGAGTAGTTTTGTAAATAAAACTGATAAAAATGTGTGAAAGATGGATAAGATAAGAAAATTTTTAAAATGTTTTGATTACTTTAATATTTTGTATTAAGTTTTAACAGTAAATTTAATGGAAGAAGGTTAACACCAACAATATCTCAAAATAAATAAAGTAAATATAATTTTTAAATATTAAAGAGTAATAAGTGTAATTATCGATGAGTTTAATTTACCCTTTGACATTTCACCAAAGTGCAAAGTAATCAACTAGCTGCTTCGGAATTAGTATTTTCTTAATGACAGTTTCTGGGGACTCCTCATTTTCTGTTTCCTTTTATTTCTCTGTTTCAATGGACTGGAAATTTAACAAAGAGATTCATGGATCTTATCACTCAATTTGCAATAAAACTAATTTGTATGACTGGGGTGTGAGTTTCTAAAATAGATACACTTCGTTTGAGTAATGCTACATAGAAAAACATATAAAAAAAAAAATCAAATTGAGATAGAAAAATGGTAGGCTTATTATTTAAAAACAAAAAATATATATATTAAAAATTATTTTAATTACAACCCCATCCATGGACAAGGTTAGATAGGCGGTATAAAAGTCATGGTCTCTTCTCAGTTTTAGAAAATACCACCTGTACATGTAAATTTTTTATTAAAAAAATTTATACTAAGATTCGGGGTTTTTTTTAAATTTTAAAAAGTAGTTGATCTTGATCAAGAAAATATTATATAAATTTTTAATCAAAAAAATCAGATTATGAACTAATCTCTCAAAAATTTAATTATTTTTCTTAAATGCTATATATGATTCAAAACTTGAAAGTTTAATTGACTATACCATTTACACATATATATATATTAATTTAATATTTTTTATAAAAATTAATTTATAATATTAATCATGCCTTTTTTTGGCCCTCAGACTCAAAATCCTAACTTCATGCCTGACCCTATCACAGAGGCATCACCATAATTTCACTTTCTTGTATAATTTTGTGGTCCAATAGTATTTTCTTCTTTTTATTCCTCAAAACTGTTTATGGCTGTGTGCAGGAGCTACCACTGCCAGTGGACTTGGAAGGATTTCTTAGCGACAGTGGGGAGGATGAAAACTCACCAGAAAAGTTACAATACGCAACTAATATAATCAAAGCTGCTTGCCATGATATGTTGACAATGGCTTCGAAAAAAGCCATTTGGATCGAAGCTGCCCCTGAATTAGAAGATTTACTAAAAGGTCATTTGGAAGTGTTGCGAGGCAAAACTCTGCTTGAACTTAGAGATGAGTATTCTATTGAGAGTGAAATTGTTCCCGTTGCTCCAGAACGTCTGGTTTCTATGATCATTGATGTGGTGAGAATAATGAATCCTGAACTTAAGATACATCACAAACTGGCAAGGATTTGAAGAGTTTGACCAAAAAATACATGATCCTCTTCTAGGTTAAAGATCAATACATAACCCTCTTATGATTTGGATTAAAGTATAATAATGATTGAATCTATTAAATTTAATTATAATTGTCATGCCACGGAGGCTCGTATATATATGTGATTGTGTAAAAGATATTATTGAAAGAAAAATAGAGACAAAATTTTATTACAAATTTTATTTCGAGTACCTTTGGAAAATGAAAAAAAAAAAATCATTTCTAGCATAAAAATGTACTTCTATCTATTCATTTTTGTGAAAATCTATTTCTTTCCAACACTTTTGATTCGAGAGTTAGTAATTTAATTAAGTTTAGCATATTTTGTCAATTTTAAACTATAATCTAAATCACGACGGGTCGTATGT
>QLOD02000009.1:8839645-8851001 GCA_003260245.2 Sideroxylon spinosum
TTTTTTTTTTAAAGAAAAAAATGGAATTTTTAGAACTTTAGCGCAATTCATATATTTAAGCTAGAGGCCGAATTTTATTGAATAAATAGATATATCTAAGGAAGAATTCACTTTAAATCTATTTCATAATTTTTTATTTTATTTTCTAGCTAATGAATCAATTTAAATAAAAATTAAAAATGACGTAAATTAGGGATATATCAAATATGTAATGTTGTGCCAATACCCAACCAAAGAGCCACTGCCGCACCAATCAAAAAGACGGTTGTCCCTACGACGAAACAAATTTTGAAATTTAAATTGTTAATAAGCATCCAAAAAAAAAAAAAACTCAATGTAAAGATTTAATTAATCCAACTAACAAATAATCCAAGTGGTAAAAACGAAAATTGTAATCTTCTATAAAAGAAGACATATTTGAGGAAATTGTGTTTGCCATTATATTTTTGCACAAGTCGAAGACCTCTGTTTTTGTACACAATATTTTACAGTCAGAAAATAAAAGGAGAAATATAAATTAAATATCAAACTAATTAGAGCTTCCACTCTTAAGTTATTTCCAGAAAATAAAAATAAAAAACGGGAAAAATTTTATGGGTATGGTCCATAAAGATCAGCAGTACCTTCAAAAGCCAGCACCTCTGTAGTCTTTTGACGTCAAAAACTCCCAAACAGTCCACATCATTTCTGCCAAACTTGGCACTAATCCACTCATACGAGAATAATCAAGGATAATGTTATTCACTTGGATATGTTAACTAGAAGTAGATTCTCGGGGTGAGAGCTCTTGGTGTATCAGAAGTAAAGGAGTGATCAGCAATGTCAGGCAGATTCTTTCTGTTTTTGAGTACTTTGTTTCGGCAAAAGATTCAAAAAGCTCCCTGGCATGGGTTCGTTAGAAGCAGCATCTGGCGTATCCGACTCTTCTTCTGCAAGAGGTAAAAGCCATAGAAATAACAAATAACAGGCACCGTAATACTCCATTTAATCAGTTGTGAGAGAGGAACATGTGGACACTCAAAAGCTGGATGGTCAGTGATCAGATCTTTCAGAGCATTTAAAAGTTGCTTAGTTGGGGGGAGATAGAGAGGGAGAGGGGGGGAGGGAGAGGAAAATCCAGACACTGGAAAGCTGGATGATCAATGATCACTCCACGCGTCTGACTTTTCATCTAATTCTCATCTTCAGAGAATTTAAGAGTTTGGAGGAGAAATCTGTTTTGATAGATGGTTTTGAGCCACAAACAAAGACTAATAATTTATAACAAGTTTTCTTATTAGCAGAAGTGAGCTATATGAAAACAATCCATATTCCATGGAGATAAAGCCGTACAACACCTACAATTCTACAAAGCATTTAATAATTTACCCTATGTGTGGGGAAGGAATCAGCTTCCAACAAGATCCTAGCCAACAGAAGGGTTAGAAATGCCTTTAACACACGCTTGGCAAGCTTTGAGAATGTAGGTACTACCTTATTACCGATTCCCCCCCTCCCCCCAAAACAAAAAAAGCAAAAAAAAAGATTAATTCTCTTTATGCACCAAGGTGAAAATCACACTAACACTCCTTGAATTTCAAAAGCTTACTTTTATAACCCTTATACTTAATACCAATTGAAAATCAATTAGATTCATGGGGATGCAAGTACACAAAAATATAAATTACAAGGAGCGTAAATGCATTTTCTAAAGTTATTAATAGCCAAAACCATTATGTTTGATGGATTTTTTTAACATTCTCTCTTTGGTCTGTGAAGTATAAAGGATGTAAAGCTAAGTTTATAAAATGTAAGTGATTTTTATCTTTTTACCTTTAGTATAAGGTCCGAAGGCAATTAAACCACCAACCCCCCCCCACCCAAAAAAAGAAAAGAAAAGAAAAGAAGAAAAAACCCAGGGGAAAAAAAAGTTCTTTTCCAAACTCTAATCGCAGGAGCAACAAGGTGATAGAATGGTACTGCTTTACTGTTTGTGGGACAGGATCCTTTGATCGGTGTAAAGATAGTGTGTCTTTTCGTAGGAGAATGTCTGGCCAGGTTTTGTAGGTTGGACAAGGTTTTTTCAAACATGCATACACTATCACCCCAAAGGTTGGATAAAATCACATGTTCAATCTGAATATCAGGTTACGAGAAAATGATTTAACATGGAAGAAGACAAAATTCATGTCAAAAGTGACAACAGAGAAACAATCATATCTTCTACTCAAAAAAAATATTCAAGAGATTAAAATGATTTAAGCCTACCGAAGAGTGACTTGATGGTTGGCCTCTTTGGTTTGGTCTTTTTCTTCTTCAATTCAGCTGCAAAGAGGAAGAAATGTGGAACAATTACAATACAAGCAAAGATCAGCAACAAACTAGAATCCCTCTCATAAAAGCAAGATGCAACATGACGAAAAACAGCTGCAAATAAGCTGCTACAGCAATCCCGTAACTTTAAGCATAATGACATTAGAAAACAATTCTTTTTCCATTTATCAAATGCTCCACCATATTCTCCTGAGTCTCCAGGACCCAATAATGACCTACATTTACCTATTGTTTTCCGGAAAAGTAAACGTACTTGCACTCATCCATTTCTAATTTTGTGTGATATCATGCCTGATCTTCTACCTATTATGTCTTAATTTCCTCTTTTTCTTCATATCTATTCCCAACTTTGTGCATAAAAGTTTATCTCACTCTAGATGGTGTTTTGCTATAGGAGATAAGATATCTGCCCTCCGAACCAATGAATAAGTTTTTCTCTTGAAAAGTTAATTGCTGTATGTAGATAAGTATATATAGTCAAAGTGCACCTTATTGATAGATTGAAAGCTCGTTTAATTGTTAAAGGATATACACGTTTATAGCATAGATTTCTCTAAGACCTTCTCTCTTATTGCTAAAGTTAAGCATGTTCATCTTAATCTCTTTGGATATCAAGTATCATTAACTTCTTCATCAACTTGACATTAAAGATGCATTCCTACGTGGTAATCTTGAAAAGAAGTCTATATATAACAACCATCTTGGATTTGTTATTCAGGGGGAGTCTAGCTTACTATATAAGTTAAAGAAATTGTTAGAATATGGCTTAAAATCATCTCTTAAAATAGTCTACTCGGGTATAGGTTGACAAATTTAACACAACGGCTATGGAATTTAGTCCAACTTCATACAGTGTCGATCATTCTGTATTGCATCGTCGTTCTACCTGTGGAAGTATATAATTTTTAGTATATATAGATGACATTATTATCGCAAATGATGACACACAGAGCATCATTACTTTGAAGTCATTTCTTCGATGTTCAACATTGAGTGGCTGTTTGGAGCCCCAACCAATTTTAAAAAACTTTTCAAAAGTTTCAACTTTTTCAAACTCTAAAAGATTCCAACGTTTTCAAAAACATTTGTCAAAATCCGTTCCATTCTACCTGTGGAAGCATATAATTCTTAGTATATGTAAATGACATTATTATCACAAATGACGACACACAGAGCATCACTACTTTGAAGTCATTTCTTCGATGTTCAACATTAAGTGGCCGTTGGAACCCCAATCAACTTTTTAAAACTTCAAAAAATTTCAAAAGTTCCAACTTTTTCAGACTCCAAAAAATTCCAACAATTTCAAAAAATTTGGAACTGATTTTGAAAACTTTTTTGAAAACGTTGGACTAATATTTATACCAAAAAGTTTCACAAAACTCCTAACTTTCAACGTTTTCCGTTAAAATTTTTACCACGTGTCACTTTATATAATTTTTAACAATTTTATATCAAATCAAATAAAAAAAAATCTAACAATCATTTCAAAACAACTTTTTACACTCTAAATTCCAAAAAATTTCACTTTTGGTTTTTTTCACACTCCAAATGACCCCCTAGGATTGGGGCCACTAAAGCATTTCTTGTACATTGAGTTATAGCTCCGTCACACAAGGTTATTATTCTCTCATAGAGGAAGCATGTTCTGTAATTGTCATCTAAAATAGGAAAGCTAGGCTCTAAATGTGTGGACATTCCAATTGATCATAATAAGAAGCTTGCAACAAATTAGGATGATCTATTGAATAATCAGTAATAATGATTGGTTGAAAAATTAAACTAGTTGACAACGACAAAACCAAATATTTCATTTGTTATGAGTGTAACTAGTCAATCTATTGAATCACCTCATACCGGTGACTGGAATGTAATTGTCCAAAACCTGGGAGATTTAAAAAAAGCACTTGAAAAGAATAACGGACGTACTTCCATTCAAGGTATATAAGGGGCAAATTGGGATAGATCACCATTAAATAAGCACTCTACTACTAGTTCTTGTATCTTTATTTAAGGTAATCTATTGTCATGTAGAAGTAAGAAGTAAACAATAGCAAAAAAAAGTCTAATGCATCGGGCCATGACTCACAACTCATGTATTATAATATATATTGAAAGAATTGGAAGTTTACCACCTACAACTTGCGGAGTTGTTATGTGATAATCAGGTGGTGGTTCACATTGCTTTTAATCCAGTCTTTCATGAGAGAATTGTCACTTTCCAAACTATATATTTCTAACTCGACAAGCTATATATCTCTAACTTGAACTTGCCACATCCCAAGTTGACGTTGGTCATGTCAAGTCTAAAGACCACTCTACTAATTTATTCACCAGGCTCACCAGGAGGGATCTCGAATTAAATATATTTGTGACAAACTTGAAAATATACTCCACCTTGAGGAGAAATGCTAAAAATATAAAAATATAATGCTATTCTTTGATTTTATTGTTCATGATTTCCTTTTTGTATAGGATTGTAATCCTTCTCTTGATTGTACAAGACTCTTACGAGTACATGCATTGACAACTTTGTTGGGTGTCAAGCCATCCGTTCAACCTTTGTTTTTTGACAACATTATTACATGCTTAATGCTTCAAATGCCATTCACAATAAATGTTAAGCGAAAGAACAATTACTCAAGACATAAAATTCCTTTAGTTCTAAACATTATTTCCTGACTTGTTTAATTAAATAAAAATAAATGATCAGTCCAGTAACTCCAGTTTTTTTCATTCAATGATGTGTTCATATGAACATAAGAAGCCTCGCTGCTGTAGACTACA
Source organism: Sideroxylon spinosum (assembly GCA_003260245.2). Classification (NCBI taxonomy): domain Eukaryota; kingdom Viridiplantae; phylum Streptophyta; class Magnoliopsida; order Ericales; family Sapotaceae; genus Sideroxylon; species Sideroxylon spinosum. Next base: position 8,844,746 of record QLOD02000009.1, read on the forward strand.
TTCATCAAACAAGCCCAACAATTCAAACATGGAACCCCTTCCCCCTCATAAAACATATATCCACCAATACAAGGCGGTAAAAAATACACACTTATAAAGGTGCCCATACGATCTATGCAAGAATCACGCGCGCACGCGAGAGAGAGAGAGAGAGAGAGAGAGAGAGATTTACCCATTCCTGGAACTTGATAATCATTGACAATTTCAAAGTTCTTATATGTATATCCTGCAAAGTTCACATCCTTAGATGGGAGCATCTGCAAGGAGGAGGAAGACAGAATGTGAGAGGGGGGGGGGGACAAAGAAAATTTTCAAATCCAACTAAAAGATAATAGCATTATTGGCAATATAATTAAAAATTAATAATGCAATGATGCAGAACATATATTCGAAGGGATTGACAAATGCAATTTCCCATGTATTCACAAGCATGCAATTTCCCACAGATGGCATGTCTATGATTCCCCAGTCAAATGCCAGCTGAGAATTGCTAAACAATGAAATATACCCAGAGAGGAAATCCATAAGTCCAAAGAACCGTTTTCCATGAAATGTCACAATATTAAATACTACGTATAGATGCATCCACAGACATATCTTCAAGACTTCAACCATCAAATTTGAAATGGATAGCACGACTCGACTCACCTCAGCTCATCTCATATTAAAACCAATTAATTGGGATTGATTACATTGATCGATTATCTAGTTAACCTTATTAAAAGTTGCATCCTCAATTTAAGGCAATCATATCCATGCTTACCACCTTAGCCCATGCCTTGTTATTAGAAATAGAAGTCTTCTTCCACATCGAAACTCTACCCTTATATATGTCATGACTCCTATTACAAATAGAGCCATAGACAACCCATCGATTTGGCAAGTGCCTAGTGTCAAGCTACGCTTTACTTTTGTTTTTTTTACATTTCTTAAACAACTCATTTGACTTCAAGTCCCTCAATTAACAGGTGTATTAATTGTTTGTTTGTCCCCCCCCCTTTTTGTTTTTATGTTGTTGGGCCAATAGATAAATGGGTACCCAATTCATTTTATCTTCACTTGATTCAATAACCTTAGCCTATGTCCTTCTCACCCAACTCATTTGCTAACAGATGGGATAGTTGGGGGGTACAATAGGTAAATGGGCACTCCATTTATTTTATCTACAATTGATGAAGAAATTTTGAACTCCCATGAATTGGTCATCTCTAATTTTATCTTTTCTTGTAACCCATTCGTAACCTATATCAATATTCTCATTTTTTTTATGCATTTGCCTTTATTCTACATGTTTCCTAACATTCAAAATTATACAACATAGTTGATCTTACAGCAATCTTACAGAAATATTTAACCTAACCTAGCAAGAATTCAGCTCGTGGTGCACTTTTCCAGTTTATCCACCCTGAGGTAATCCTATAAGCCACATCCTCAATATCTCTTTCTTACACATTCTGATCAAAGAGGACAAGAACAATCAGTATTAGGATTCTCTTGGTCATGACATTTTGATAATTCTTATTTCTAGTCTTGCTAAAATTACATTTCATGCATTCTATATTAACCCTAATAAAATAAACCATTTGATTCTACAGTATTTACTCGTCCAGTTTAGAGTTCAATTCTAATGTTTCAACAACAAAAACCATACTATCAACTAAAAACGTACATATTTCTATCCTATTAGTTGTCCCTATTAAATTCATCCATAACTAGCGCAAAAAGAAAAGGAATTAGTGCCAATCCTTGATGTAAGTACATCATTATTAGAGATTCACTCATCTCTCACCAGTTCATTGGAGTCAGCTTCATAAATCTGGCTTATCCATTCCCTCATGTCTTTGCTTCATAAATCTGGCTTATCCATTCCCTCGTGTCTTTGCTTATCATTAGTTAATGCAGTCAATCATGTCTTACTTAGCTTAAGCCCAATGCGAGTTTGAAACATTCAAATTCAATTGACAGTTACATCCAACAATGGTTTCAATTGCCTAGTAAATATTTTCTGTTGTCTTGTACAAGAATTCCCTTTTCACCAACTTATCTGAAATAACAGAGTCAAACCACCAAAGAATTGCTGATTAAAAAATATTTTGAAGCCAAAGATGAATTGAAGTTCAACAGAAATACTAACAATGCAGAAGAATCTTATGAGAACAGTAGTAGGAATACTAAATTTCACAATGCTCCTCAGTAAAAGCAACAAACAACAATTGCAGCCAGTTGGCTTACCTTTCTCCATGGACCTGTTTTTGATGAAGTTTGAGTTTGGTTGCTGGACTACAGACCAAAAGAAGGCAGAAAATAAGACAAATATAGAGAGTAACAAGGGATGCCCCAACACATCCTATCTCCACAAAACAAACAACGATTATGGGAACAAATACCTCCTCAAACTTCTCAAAGTTCTGAGTATCCAAGTCATCATTGACCTCAGGTATAAATGCAGCCTCCATGTTGTATATTCTCTCCCACTCAATACCCTTGAACCAGGGATGAACCTAAAATAAAAGAAGCCAGCAAGTAATACCCTTTATGTGCAACTTACACGTGGAACCAATAAAAGAACATAGAACAGGACACACCATACAACACCTTTATTTCCTCTGCGCCTTTTGAACCCAGCCTCTGGTTGACACTACACAGTAATTTACTAATAAGATCTTTTGCTTCTCGAGATAGTTTTGCTTCTTCAGGAAATTTTAGATGTGTTCTCCAGTTCACTATCTGCATGAGTGCGAGAAGAAACGGCTTTATGAAAATAAATATTAGGAAAGCAACTCCATTAGAGCCTACTTCATAAGAGCAAACATTTAGACTTATAAACAGAGAAATGGCTGGAATGAAGGATGAACAGATCATAAAAATGCTGTCTTCCCCCTAGTGTGCCAATGTCCACCAAATATGACAAGAGTAAGTGTATGGGATATGTGTCCAACTTGGTACCCAAATTGGACACTTCGATTTTTATGTTTTTATTAATATTAGAAGCAGCAGCAGCTCTCATTCAGAACCAAGGCCAAGAAGCTAAGGCTCTTTGTCAAGCTAGCAGAAAACTTCACAGATATTTATTAAAAACACACATGCAGTGAAACATCACAAGAAAGTGAGGGTTATAATGGCAAAGTTACTTTTCAAAAAACAATTATTAAACTGGCAAAGTACCCAAAAAAAAAAAAAAAGGGATTCAAACTAACAAGAACTTGAATTCATAATAAATTTTAAAAACAACCAACAACAAGATAATGATTAGCGGCATTCATAAGTTACCTTTCTACATGTTGACATGGGATCATCAGAATAAAAAGGCGGATATCCCACGAGCATTTCATACATTATAGCACCAAGTGACCACCTAAAACAAAAAGATCACAGATCCATACCACTTAAATCTGATTTCATACAACGTCAACTAACCCACAAATGAAATTGCCTTGATCATCCTACAAAAAGTTACTTTTTCCCAAATGCCACACAGAGCACAATAAGGTGATTTTGCAACCAAATGAAATTATGAGGTCTCATATTGAATACGAATAGACTACTAACCAATCGCATTCCATCCCGTAACCTTTCTTCAACAGAACTTCTGGAGCAATGTAATCAGGTGTACCAACAGTAGAATAAGCCTGTCATGTCCCAACAAGAATTGTTACAAAACAAATCTACACAGTCATATAAAGCAACACCCAGGGCCAGTTGGTGAAGTCTTAGAAATGGTGAAGCATATCTTCTGATTAAGCTTTTTTATTTTTCCTTTTATCCCTTCAACCACTCCAATTTCAAAATTTGGATAAAATAACTTCCAATAACTAAATGTCCAATTAAGTATTTCACAATATAACTGTGTAACTACAATTTAATTATACTTCCAAACCTTCTACTACTCAAATTTCACGATAAAGTGATACTCACACGCAATGCGCACACTTGCGCTAATGCTTGCATCTAGTAAATAAATACTGAAGCAAATAAACAACTAAAATTTCCAGGAAGCCACCACCAAAATTTGCAAAAGAATGTAAATTATAATACAGTACAAACAAAAGTTTCTTCCGTCTGAATTTGTTCATTCATTGTTTATTTGGCGTATGAGTTAAGGAAATTTTCCTTCAAACGACCAGCCAAAAACATACCCAAAACCAATTGATAAATTCATCTCCAATGCTGGCAAAAAAGAAATTTGTATTCGCTTAAAGATAGGAAACTTACAAGCATCCTCCTGTTTTTCTGCCAATGCTGCAATTGCTCTTGCTGGGTGCGCTTTGGAGCTAAAGAACGTTCACCATTTTGTGAAGTTCCATTTAAGCTGTCCCCCATTGAAAAATCCTTCTCTTCAAGGTTGCTGCAGTCTAAAGGTTTACATAGTCCAAAATCTGACAGTCTCAGGTGACCATATCTATCGAGCAGCAAGTTATCAGGCTTTATGTCTCTGTATGGTGAAATTTAATATAGAAAACGTGAGAGTACTCAATATTAGTACAATTAAACTTCGAAGCATATAATAAATTTATGCGTCAAATGCAGTTGGCCACAAACCTATGAATGTAATTATGTTTATGAATAGATTCAATTGCCAAAATTGTTTCTGCAACATAAAATCTTGCCTCGTCTTCAGTCAATGTATCCTTTCTCATAAGTAGAGTCATCATATCTCCACCAGGAAGATATTCCATTATCAGGTATAGAAACTCATCATCTTGGAAAGAACAATATAGCTTGACAATGCAATTGCTATCTACCTCTGCAAGCAGATTCCTTTCAGCTTTCACATGCTCAACCTAAAAGAATTTATAATAAGCTATCTGCCAGTCACAATGCTATCATCTGCGCAATCAAATGATTCCATACCTGACCTCTACGAAGCATCTCTGATTTCTGAAGCTTTTTCATTGCGTAGACATGACCAGTTGTCTTTTCCCTACAAATTCTAACCTGCACCAGGAAGTAATCAAATAATAGCAACTCAAATATATTATTAATTAACATCATCATGTTGACTACATTTAAAAAAAATTAAAAAAAAATCATTTTCTCCTTGCATGTTCCAAGATTCAGAAAGATCTCACGAACCAGAAAGAAGGGGGAAAAAAAAAGTAGATGGATGTAGTCACAGGGTAACAATGTTCTTAATTCTAAGTCTCTTGAAGCAAACCATGGTTATACTTGGGAAACTTCGTTTCTGCTAAATGATTTGGTAGACGGCACAAAGAAAATGTATCACATACTAGAAATTAAAAAAAAAAAGCCCTACTAGATGGTGCTGACATTAAGAGAGGGAGATTAAAAATGCAGCTTACAGTTATAATTCCCTCTACTTTTTTTAAAATGATGAGTATAAAATTTTATCCTCTAAAAGCAGTTGCAACTTGTGATGCATATATTTACATTTCACCGTCAATGAAACCTAAACCTATCTCTATCAAACCAAAGCCATGGTAGAAAACAAATTAAATCTCAAGCCCATCCATATTGCCTGTGGACTTGCATAAGTCAACATAGTTATTGATTTCATAAATAAAAAAACATTTCTATATGTTCACTTAATAGTTCTATGTATATCGATGCCCGTAAACTTAAATACACAAACATGTTTTTGTGAAAGCTGAATGGAAGGTCGGTACCTTAGTAAAATTTGTTGAAGGTCACACCAGAAACCTGGGTTCACTCTTCCAAAAAAACCCTTTCACAGCACCGACAAAACAAAGGAGTGCATATGCACCCAGTGCATCTCTACAAGAGGTAAAACCAACGACCTTAACAGTGGTTACGAATGCTTAGGCTAACCCATGGCATTCAACTAAATGTGTTTTCATACCCTCCACTGCCCCAAATGCAACATCCTTCAGCCCCTCCCCCCAAAAAGAAAAGAAAAACAACAAGGGAAAATAATGTGTTATAGCACTGGCATAGCAATCTCATGCATGAATTTTCCAAATGTAAACTCTGCGGGCTTGCAAATTATTTGAATTTTCACTTGCTTGAAAAAATCAAATTTTGAAATGATGCAAAAAAAATTTGAAATACCAATATTGAACAAAACTACAAATCCAAAACATCTCAGCTCCGTCTGGTAGGGAAATTTGGCATGAACAAAAGGTAAGAGACATTGGGTTAGAAAACCCAGCACAAGAAAGGTACTTCTCCTGTCAATTGCCTAGAGCTAAATTAAAAAAATAGAAAGCCATTAATAAGCCATCCCACAAATCATTATGCATTTTTTTTTTTTTAAATTTTGTTTGACCTTGCAAACAAT
>QLOD02000009.1:8980935-8991454 GCA_003260245.2 Sideroxylon spinosum
TACAAATTACCTTTTCTTATAAAAATAAAAATGGTATATATACGAATATGTGGCCTGGTATGGTATGGGTTCAACAACTATGAGAGTTATTGGTTTATTTTAAGGTTGTTGACGGGTTTGGTTCAATATTAAAATAATTCATGGATGATTCTCATCTTGGAAATTCCTACATTTTAGTGAATTAAAACTTTGGGATGAATATTCCACTGAGAAAGTAATAGAAAAGAGGTGTTTAGATTTTCACCCCTTTGGGTTAGATTTGATTTTAATTTACCTCATGTTTTCAAATGCAACTCTTAGCTCACTTGTAATTGCGACTAAAGTATGATTGTCAGTTTTTTCTGCAGAAGTTAACAATTTTTGAGTTATTGCACATAAATTTGTATTTTAAAATGCAATATAATTAATTAAAATGGCATTTAGGCACTAGCAATTTTCCCCTCATAAATTTTTTCCCTCCTATATTGTTTTAAACTTAGTTGAATTTTGTCAACCACTTGTTTAGCTGGAGTAAGTTGACTTTGAGGGTAAGCAGATGGACGGAACAATGTTATTCTTTTGCATTTAATTATGTTTTTGAACTAGACTGCTACAATTGTAATGACGATGTTACTCATTTGGCTTGCTTGTCAGTATTTGAAAGAACGGAGGCTTCCCCCTCAAACATTCATTCCTCTTCAGTCAGTCCGTGTAAAGCCAATCATTGAGAAGTTGCGCACCTTGCGTGGTAGTGCAAGGCTAGTCTTTGATGTAATACAATATCCTTTTTCTCTAGCCTGGAAGTTTACTTATTAATCATGAATACATAACAAATCTAGCGTACCAGTTTATCTACGTGAAAGAGTTCTGTAAACTGGGGATATTCCATTTGTGCAATGCTTCTCCTTTTGCGTTTTCTGCATTCACCTTGTGTGGCACTGCCCCTGTACTTGCTTCTTCTTCTCCTCCTCCTCCTCCTCCGCTTCCCACTCTTTTTCTTTTCACATTAATTGCAATCTATAAGGACTTTGACAGGAAGGAATGGCAGTAACTATGCATTTTGTTGAGTTCCTTGCTTGTTTGAGCAACTCATTTTGTTTATTTAATTGTTTTATTTGCTCCCATCCACACTTTTTCATGATCATATATATATGTATGTATATTGAAATGGAATATTTATTTTTCTAGATACACTGACACAACTAGTCCCCATGGCTGTGCAAACACTTCTATTTGTGCAAATTCAAGTGTGTCATGCTTTGCCACTGTTCATTCTATGTAACTTGAAAAGTGCCCAGTATTTACCTTTTAGGGTGATCCTGAAAAGTCAATTGAGGTGTATTTTTGGTATATGGATTCATTTGCAGAGCAGGCTGAACCTGCACTCTAATGCGTACACACACATTTTATTTGTATGGTGTGCTTCAGCATTTCACTTATGCTTGCAATAATTTAGAGACCTGATATTTGACATCCTTTGGCGATATTTATTCTTGTTCTAGGGCCTTCTTAATTTATTTTATGATGTTTTTGTGATCTTTTTCTTTATTGATGTTTATCTGCTTTAATTTTGTCCATGCTGTTGTCAGTATTACTATCAATATGTAATACTGAAATGACAGTCCTAATATGTGGAGTGAGTTTACATACTTCAAAATTGTACATTTGACCCGAGCTTGGAGAAGGTAAATTATATTGAAATGACCATCAAAACATATGTAGCAAGGTTGTATCCTTGACAATCACACATTCGATCCAGCCCTGGAGAAGGCTATTCTGTTTGCTGTTGGAAATACCTTAGTTTGTGATGATCTGGATGAAGCTAAGGCTCTAAGCTGGAGTGGAGAGCGGTTTAAAGGTGAACTACAAGTTCTTTGGTTTATTTATTATTTTTTTTTGAACTACTTCCATTTGGTCACACATGAAAAGTGAATTTTGTTTGCTTTTAGTTGTCACTGTTGATGGGACTTTATTGACGAAGTCTGGTACAATGACTGGTGGTACTAGCGGCGGAATGGAAGCAAGATCACATAAATGGGATGACAAAAAGATTGAAGGTTTGTAGGATGATGTATCGGTGCATTTTTAAGCTTTCTTGCAGTTGGATTAATTAATTTTTTTATTTTCAATATTTCAGGACTTAAAAAGAAGAAAGAGGGGTTTGAATTGGAACTGGAAGAGCTTGGGTCAATTAGAGAAATGCAGCTGAAAGAGTCTGAAGCTTCTGGGAAAATTAGTGGCCTTGAAAAGAAGATTCAATATGCAGAGATTGAGAAGGTAATTGAAATAAGCAAAATAGTGCATTGTAAAAAAATATGCATGTTTATTGTAGTATGTCTAGGGAAATTTGAGTGTTGATTTTGGTGATGTTTGGCATGGCTAGGGTGTTTGTGGGTGTTATTGGGGAACCATTCTCTAGTAACTTGGTGTTTTTGTTGAGTTGATTCACTCAGCTTGCTAATCATTGGCTAAGCTGCTGTCTTACCTCTGCCTTTAGGTCTAGCGTTAGGGGTCAGTTGCAGGTTATTTGGTGAAATTAGCTTCTTGCGGGAGGACTGTGACCTGAAAATTCTTTTTGGGTTACTAGGAGTGCGGGGGCAGGGTACAACAGAGCTTCACTAAGAATCACTCTTTCAAACCAGCTCTTGAGTGAGAAAACTGATGATAACATCCTATTTCGTCTTTTATTTTGTTTTTAATTCTTGCTTGTTAGTTAATTCTGTTATTCAATATGTGGGCCACAACGTGCAGATAACCCTATTTTGTTTATGTGGGTAATTCTTCTTTTGGTACAATTGGTTACTTATTTCAGTTTGTTGCAGAAAAGTATTGAGGACAAACTTTCAAGACTGAAGCAGGAAAAGCATAACATTAGAGAAGAAATTCAACGTATTAGTCCTGAACTTAATAAGGTGCTCTTTTTTTATTTTATTTTTATTTTTATTTTTATAACTACACTCTTCAACCATCAGTTTACTGCCATATTGCCCGTACTCTTGTTGACTTGATGGGTGGTTCTATTGTTTGTAGTTGAAAAGTGTTATTGCTGAAAGAGGTTCAAAGATCTCATCGCTGGAGAAGAGGATCAATGAAATTGTTGATCGGACCTACAAGAAATTTAGCGAGTCTGTTGGGGTGAAAAACATTCGCGAGTATGAGGAAAACCAACTCAAGGCTGCTGAACAAATGGGTGAAGAAAGACTTAGCTTGAGAAATCAGCAGTCAAAGCTGAAGTACCAGTATGTCTATCCGTTTCTAATTCTTTTATCTATATTTTAGGTGGTATCATGTTATGAGCCTGTTTTTGGTGCCTTTGGTAGTGAGATCTCGATAACCCTATCTGGATGTTTTATGTGGTTCAAATATTGTCAGAATCTACATGGTGGACATAGTTGGCAACATGTTGAGATTGTAGTTTTGCGGTGGATGTTTTAGGACGTACAATTTTCTTGTGATAGGATCACACTTAGGCTCGAGATGAAAATCAGAAGGAAAGAAAAGGCATTTATACATTGTAACTTCAGATTACATATTGGAAGCATGTTTTTAAGGACTTTTACAGCTAGTATAAAATTTTTCTTCCTGGTTCTTCTATACATCTCTCTCTGTCTCTCTCTCTCTCTTTTGGGTATCCAGTAGTGATATTATTGTTCTACTTGGCCATTTGGGTCTTTGCCTGTGTGTTTGCTGATTTATTCATAAGATCTGCATCGGAGCATTGTTGAGAAATGTAACTGGGGCATCAAACAACATCAAGAGCCATTTTGCTAATAGATATTTGACAGCTTGTTTATAACCTTTGTATTTTGTTACGAAGAATGGATATGGACACGTGATACTGGACACTATGACTTCGAAAAATGACGATACAGATGTGTTGGGAGTGCAGAAAAAATCTATAGTTTTTACACGCTTTTTTTAGTTATGTAGATAAATTTAACATCTAAAAGCCACCAAAAATGTTGAAAAATAGCATTAATACAACTTTCAATTCTATAACTCAAATACTTTTAATGTATAAATTACAAAAATAAAAGGTGAAAAAAAAATTTGAGTTGATTTCAGAGATTTTGGATACTCAATCCCAAGTGTATCCCAAACGTGCCCGGTATAAGAATATAATAAAAAGTTTTGGTCTGTCCATTATGTATTTTGGTGTGACTAAGGAGTATGTTTGCCCAATAGTGTTAACTATCTAGTATGCCATATATTTTGGGTTGTCCATACTTCATAATTTGCACTTCTCTTTCCATTTTGGGGAATCCTTGTGCATCCTTTTCTTTTCTGGCAATTTGAGTTTTAATTTCAACTGTAATTTTCTATGTTTTGTATAGTATTGTCTGGCTCTTTCTGTTTACCTGCTTTGCTTATTCAGTTCCCATATCTTTGGGTTTCATATGCCTGCCTCTTCCGTTCAGGTTGGAATATGAGCAAAAACGGGACATGGATTCACGAATTACAAAGTTGGAATCTTCTTTAAGTGCTTTAAAAAATGCTCTCAAGGAGGTTGAGTTAAAAGAGGATGAACTTAAGTCAACAATGGGGAGGGCTACTGATGACATTGATAATTTGAAAAAGGAAGTACAGGGTATGTTTCAGTTCCCTATGAAGTTTACAGCCTGGTGTGTGTGTCTTGAGGTCTGGAGTCTCTTCCTCTTTGTTTTCATCCATAATATAGATTATTATAAGGCTTCATTAATTATGCGTTGAACTTCCCAGTTATCTTTGTTTTTGAATATATATGTTTAAATCTTAATTGGAGGCACCTTTTTTCTTCCTCCCACCACAGATTGAGTATTGAACACACAATTAAAGAGTTAGGTTTATGCTCCCTCCCCCAGTATGTCACAGACTGGTTGAAGCCAATTGCTTTGTAGTGGCCTTGCATTTGTCTCTTATAATGGATTGAATGTGATAATATATATAATAGTGATAATTTGTATTTTATGGAATATATTTTCTACGCCCTTTATAATCTTGGACTTTATGTTTAAATCAATGGATGTGAAGATAGTTTTTGGTTATTAATTTCTTTTATTTGTTTCCCTTCACCTGCACTGATAAGGGTGGTAATCAACTTCTGCTTTGTGAAAATTAGCAGGCTCTCTAAATCTTATGTTTAAAGAGCTGAAAATGACTGTATTAGTTAGGTTCCATGGTTTCATATATTGAAATATAGGGAGCTCCATTTTGTTAAGGAAAAGACGGTAAAAATTATTTAGGACAATTTAGTAATTTGTAATATCTGGAACAAATGTTAAATCTGGTAGCATATGTTATGGACCTGTTGCTAATCATGTGACAAGGTAACAATACATTTACCTGGTCAAAAAAAAAAAAAAAAGGAATAAAAAAAAACTTCTGGAGTTCTTATTGTATGTGTGAATATTTTCCTGACATGCTTCTGTGGTGCGACTGGATTTCATCGATCAGGTAAACCACTAGATCAGTAAGTCAATCCTATACTGTAGAGAAAATTTATTTTTATTGGAAGTGTGTGACCAAACCATATCTTTTCTCTAGGCTAATTGGTACCAAAGTTATTCCTGTTCATGCATCTTAGTAAAGCTAGTTCCTCCACTGTTTCCATCCCTTGAATAAGCTAAGAAAATGGTAAAAAGAACCAAATAAATGTAACAGAAAACTTATGAACTTGTAGAGCTTTTGCAAACTCTTTTTCTAGTTGTGATAACTACATAATGAGAACAGTCCTTGAGAAAGTAGTATATTAATAATAGAAGTGAATAATTCCAGTCCACAGAAGAAGAGAAGGGGCAGTCTAGCTGCAAAGCCGTTCTGAACAATGCATTTGTAGATCACAAATGGCAAAGGATAATTGAACAAAGGAACTGATGAGAGCTAAAGAATTTTTTTGATCAAAATATTAGGTCAAATTGAGTTCATAAATCTTCAATGTTGTAAATATCAGGTTACGGCCTCGGCTGGGCCTCTGGGTGTTGATATTTAGGTGAAGAATATCCTTTTAGTTGGCTCAAAAATTTAGGATTCTTGGGGTTTGTTTTTCTGCAAAACGGCCTTGGAAAGTAAAAATTGTCTGAAATCCTATCCTATACTCCACTGAACAGGCATGTCGTGAGCTTTCAAACCACATTAGATGTTATGACCCTATCATTTCTTGTTACCTAGTTTTAATGTATTGTTCTAGTTACTTTAGTTTTGGTGAACTGAATATTTTTTTTCTCTCTTCTTTTTTCTATCATAACATATTTAATCTAATGCTAAATTTGTAATGTCACCACCTGTGGCATATTATCAGTGCCCATAGTCATTCGTTGTTTTAAAATCATTGGATTGAATGTTGACTGTGTTTGCCCCATTGAGTTCGTATTATTTCTGTGTCATTAGCTTGTGTCCGAGATTGAATGTTGACTGTGTTTGCCCCATTGAGTTCGTATTATTTCTGTGTCATTAGCTTGTGTCCTGGTCTGTCACACGTTCCTATTATATCGCAGTGGTTTGCAGGCTTGTGTTGGAAGTGTGATTAGTTTAGTTGCTTATAGTTTTGGCAACAGTGTCATATTGATGAAGAAGATGAGTTAGTCTGCTGAGGTGTTGAGTTATGTGCCAAAAAGTTTGTTTATTTTCTCATATTTGCGGAAGTAGTTGCAGTTATATTTGATTATTTTCTGCCAAAAGGGTTATTTCCATTACCAGTACTATTTAGATCTACTTCCTCAACGTGGCCTAACCTTAATTTTTCTCCTTTATGTGGCTTGATATGATTATTGTTTGGATTTTGCTTCTTTCCCTTTGCAACAGAGTGGAAGTCAAAGTCAGAAGAGTGTGAGAAGGATATACAAGAATGGAAGAAGAAGATTTCTAATGCTACAACTAGCATAAGCAAACTTAATCGTCAAATAAAATCCAAGGTTAGTCCATTCTGTCTGTTCTGTTTTTGGAAAGTGTTGATCATATCAAAAAAATATCATGTTACTGAACCTTATTTACCTGATTTTTCAGGAGACACAAATTGAGCAGCTGAATTCACGGAAGCAAGAGATTTTCGAGAAGTGTGAACTAGAGCATATAACCCTTCCTACTATCTCTGACCCAATGGATACTGAACAATCACCCCAGTTCCCAGTTCTTGATTTTAGTCAGCTAAGTAGATCTCATCTGCAGGACATGAGACCTTCTCAGAAGGAGAAGCTGGAGGTGGAATTTACGCAAAAAATTAGTTCCATAATATCAGAAATTGAAAGAACAGCTCCAAATCTGAAGGCCTTGGACCAATATGAGGCTCTGTTGGAGAAGGAAAGAATTGTAACTGAGGAGTTTGAAGCAGCTAGAAAAGAAGAGAAAGAAATAGCTGACAAGTACAATTTGGTGAAGCAGAGGAGGTAACAATGATTGTTATACATTTGACCTTCGTACTGTATGTATAATTATCTTTCCAAGACATTTTTATTAGAAAAGGAAAGGAAACAATTTGGAAATGTTAAAAGAGCAAGAAATCTTTCTAAATTAGAAGTGGAAATAGAAGACAACAATATGTAAGGGAAAGCTCAAATGGAAAAGGAACCCACCCAGACCAAATTCGTGGATTGGAGTCAACCGAATCCCCTTTCCCTATTAAATAATGTTTACTTTACAAAAATGCAAGGGAAATATCTTCGTTACTAACAGATAGTTCTCCATCTGGTTTCTAAACTAGATGTTAACTTGGCCGAAGTGAAAAAATGATTTGTTTAAAATAAGATATGTATGTATTTAATTTGTGAAATAGGAACACTATTTTTTTATTTTTTTGATTGTTAGAGGATAAGATAAGAGAACGAAATCAGAGAATAAAATTGAGATATAATTCCTTCATGATTTGTTGCTTGAATTGTGTTCTAATTTAGGAATTTATGTTCCTAACCTTTTCCTTATTTTTGGTGATTCCTTTGCCTATATAAAGGCACCATATGTATCTTCTTTACATTTTCCTCTCAATTTTTTGTATTTTTGAATTCTAACAATAAGGGATCAAATTCTATTAAAAAGGGCATCAAGAAGATGCAAAGGGTGACCCAAAGGTCGAGTTACAACTTCAAGTTCCAAACTATGTACAAAATTCACTTGTTCATTGAACTGATTGTCGCATGGGTAATTTAGGAGATACATTTTCCTTTAGATGTTGAGGGGCATCTTAGCATTGTCAAATAATCAGTCATATCAAAATACTAAAACTATTCATCTCGTAACAAGCTTTTGAAATTTAATTTTGCAATGCCAGCTACTTGTGAACAATTTGTATAGCTTACAGATATCCGTTTGATGTATGATGCTATCAAGGCTCCTGCTTCCGTGTTTTGTTTGGGCATGTAGAGTTTATTTGCCCACTTGGTTGTAGATAGGAACACAGACTTATATCCTGTGCAAATACTGTCAATTAGATTGTTGAACTCTTTGTACTTGTCATTTGTGCAGTACTTCTGTGTTACCTTACCTTGCATGTTTTATTATTATGGGACATTAGGTCAACTTAACTTTATGAACACAGGTATGAATTGTTTATGGAAGCTTTCAATCATATTTCTGGTAACATTGACAAAATCTACAAACAATTGACGAAGAGTACCACACACCAGCTTGGTGGGACAGCCTATCTGAACTTGGATAATGAGGATGAGCCTTTCTTACATGGCATCAAGTATACTGCTATGCCCCCAACAAAGCGTTTCCGAGATATGGAGCAGCTATCTGGTGGGGAGAAGACTGTTGCTGCACTTGCATTGCTTTTCTCCATCCACAGGTACTTTAGGATACATTATTATTTCCGTGTGTGTTTCGTAGGAACCTTATTGAAAGTACAGGAAAACCTGCCTTCTGTATAAACAAGTATTTATGCGTTTATGTTGTGTGGTTCACAACATTATTGGTTGGTACTATGTTGATTGAGTGCGAGGTACAGCGCTGGCTCAATTTGATATGACCCATATTTTATAGTCACTCTTGTTAGGAGTTTTTTTGTCCCCCCCCCCCTTCTTCTTTTAAACTTTTTATTTATTCTCTCTCTCCACTAAACCAATCCCATTTACATTTTTATTATTGCAAGCTTTCATATGAGATGTTATTTTAAGTTTCTTATTTTCAGTAAATCATGTTTTCATATTCCTTGCAGTTGAATGAATTACGCTTCAAGTTTTCAAAATAAATACTCTTGCGTCTATATGCATGGAGCCATGGACCATTGCTTTTTGGCTGCTTTAATTTGTTTTATTTTTTCAATTTGCGCTTGCTTTTTCTGTAACGGATGATTTTACTACTTCCATTCATGGAATGTTTCAGTTATAGGCCGTCCCCATTCTTTATATTGGATGAAGTGGATGCTGCATTGGATAATTTGAATGTTGCTAAGGTTGCTGGATTTATCCGATCAAAATCATGTGAAGGAGCTCGAAGTAATCAGGACACAGAGGGAGGAAATGGGTTCCAGAGTATTGTGATATCTCTGAAGGATACCTTTTACGACAAGGCTGAAGCTTTAGTTGGGGTTTATAGGGATTCTGAGAGGAGGTGAGATTCTTTATGTCCTAATTTTGAATTTATTGATTTATTGGATAAAAAATATTAGGTTGTCGTCAAGCACGTCAACTAAGTTGCGAAATTTGTGCTTATGCTTACGTGCCCTTATTTTTCCCCTCCAGTTGCTCGAGGACATTGACATTTGACTTGACCAAGTACCGGGAGTGATGACAGTTCAACCGTAGGAGGCAGCGTCTTCTAACTTAGACGTGTACATGACTTTGGATAGGGGTAGATGCTTTGTTTCTTCTCTAGGCTTGTAAAAATAGCATGTTGTATTTAGTTCCCACGTATTCAAGATGTGCAATACAATGGTGCCACTCTGCCAATGTGCCAATCTACGTGCTTAATGTTTTGAACTTTACAGGTATTGTTGATAGCTCCATCTTCAAGTTTATGGAAACACTAACAGGTTAGATCTCTAAATTGTTGCTCCCTGGATCTGTAGATAAATATGCTGACCAGAGGCCTGGAGCCCAATACAAGTATATCATGTTCTAGGCTTCTAGACGGTTCCAATGTATTTCGTGTGGGGGCTCCATGTGGATGGATGGGAATCGAGAGAGATTAATAATTTATTATGTTTTTATTTATTTATTTATTTATTTTTTTTTCAGGTTGCTTGAAATTCAACCATCACTTGGTACATTTAGCTTGCAGGAAATAATTCTCGATGGCGGTATTCGAGGTAAAATTTGACTGCAGGATTGTGGCTGGTACACGAAATTGTGTGATCATAAGTCATTTATGCGAACTTATTTTTCTTGTGGGTATATTCCTTTTCTGCACCCGTACCCATTAGGGGGAACTGAGTGTATTGGACTTTTCAAGAATTGAGAAAGGGCATAATATTTGTGTTCGACCAATATTATTGGTAAACCCTGGAAATGGTCCTTCAGCAGAATACGCAGATACAACGTAATTTATGGTTTGCTGTCTTAGTTCTCCATTTTGTTAGCATAATCTTAAGTGCTGCAACAGGGATGAGAAACTTATTAAACTTGGTTGT
>QLOD02000009.1:9045469-9060313 GCA_003260245.2 Sideroxylon spinosum
CTCTTGGTATATTTTAGGCCTAAAACACCAAATTATATCACCTGAAACACACAAGCACCAAGAATGCATAGAAATGAAATAATTAAGCTAACACATAGCTATTACAAGCATAAATGCACAATTAGCATGCTAAATGGATAGAGAATTATACAATATTGCATGCTAATCAAAAAGCAAGGGCGGAGGTACGAAGGGGCTATGGTGAAAAATTTTTTTTTAATAGTAACATTTTAATCTAATTTTCTATAACCTGGGTAATATCCAACTCATAACCTAAATATATTTTAAATTTTAGTCTAATTATTTACAACCCATATAATATTTAGTTCATAATCCAAATATATTTTACAAAAAAAAATAAAATAGTAAATTTAAAAACCCAAAAATATAAAAAATCAATTTTTTGTCTCTTGGATAAAACTTATATTTGGATAAAACTTTTATCTATTGGGTAAAATTTCTAATTTTTCCTTCAACCGTCTTGATTTCCGGTTAGCCAAACATTTGGTTTTTACTTTTTTTTTTTTTTTTATTTAAGGAAAGCAAAAGTTACAGAGGAGTATGGCACACACTAGTCTTTTGATTATTTTCATTCAAACTAAAGGTAACCGTATTGATTTAGAAGGCTTGCAGGAAAAATTATATATTATATATAACTTTGTAATATTCAATAGCTTGCAGAAACTATTACGATTTCGTTTTGCTAGTTTTAGGGGGAATCCATTTTTTTTTTAGTAGAAATTTTTGTTTTATCTCTTTAAGCTGTTTGGTTGTTTGGGGGGGGGGAATGTATTTGTTTTTTTTTTTTTTTTTTACAAGTCTCTATAATGCATTTATTAATTTTTTTTTCCTATACTATTAGGGTTGTTTGGTGGATTGTTTTTGGAGCTATTATTGGACACTTGGACTATTGCTAATAGAATTGGAAGGGTTCAAAGTTTAGTTTATGCAATCTCAATATAATATATAATCCGAGAAAAATACATATGCAATTGGTAGATCCCGACCCATTGACCCACATTTTGTTGGTGGGGGATGAGTAAGAGGGATAATTTGTTGAATTATGTATACAACGTTAATGTTTACAATAATGCTCTATTTTAGTTTTATTTGCTCATGTGATTCATTTAGATTATATTTTATAGTTGCATATGTCACATAAGCTAATATCCAGCATATATTATTTTAATAGGTTATAAATTATAATGGAAACTCAAGGAAGCAAGAAAAGAAAAACTATATTTTCATTTTTTAAACCAAGGGAACAAACATTAACCGGTGAGAAATATTCTCCATCCAATGTTCATATATCAAATCATAACGACTAACCCCCTTCCAAATCTCGAAGAGTTAAAGTTGATGTTAGTACTCTTGAACAAGATCCTGGGATACAGATACCTATATGGTAACATCCTGTTAATCAACAAGATGAAATTAGAAGAGCTTATATCAAAATAGGTCCATATCAACCTAAATTGGCAGAGTACCCGATGACCGAATCAGGGAGACAGTATTGTCGATTTCAATACTCTTGGTTCGATCAATTTCCTTAGTTGGAGTACTCTCCTTCAAAGGATGCAGTATTTTATTTTCCATGCTTTATCTTTCAAGATAAAGTGTTTCGTCATCCGGCATTCATCATCGAAGGCTTTAGAAGTTGGAAGAGGGTTAACAATGGGGCAAGATGTGCACTTTTAATGCATGAGGGAAGTCCCCACTTCACCACATAATAATGCTATGCAATCTATTAAAGATTTAATGAAAGTAACTGGACATATTGATAAAGTGTTAAATGCACAAAATGCAGAAGAAGTTCAGAAGAATCGATTGCGATTTGCGACAACAATTGAAAATATTCAGTGGCTTAGCTTACAAGTATGTGCATTTAGAGGTCATGATGAATCTTCATGTTATAATAATTGTGGTAATTTTGTGGAGATGATAAGACTTATGGGGAGATTGAATGTTAATATTGATGATGTTATCTTAGAAAAAGCTTCAAAAAATGCAAAGTATACCTCACTGACCATTCAAAAATAAATTTTATATATTCTCGCGATAAAGTTAGAAAAAAGATTCGTGAAGAAGTTGGGCATGCGAAGTTTTGTATTTTGGTTGATGAAACCAAAGATGCATCAAATAAAGAACAAATGGCTATTGTTTAGAGATTTGTTGACATTCAAGGTTTCTTACGAGAGCCTTTTTTTGAGATTGTGCATGTTTCAGACACTACTACTTCAACACTTAAAAAAGAAATTTCTAATGTCCTTACTCGATATAACTTGCATATCCACAACATGCGAGGTCAAAGGTACGATGGTGCTAGCAATATGCCTGGTGCATGGAACAGACTATAAGCTTTATTTCCTAGAGAATGCCCATATGCATATTATGTACATTGTCTTACCCACCGACTACAACTAGTATTAGTTGCAGCTGCAGGAAATGAGATTTCTATCTGACTTTTTTTTTCAAAATTGACAGTCATTATCAATCTTATTATTGCTTCTCCTAAACGTTATACCAAGTTACATTCTACTCAGACTATAGAAATTATACATATGGTAGCTACTGGAGACCGTGAGACTGGTAGAGAGGCTAATCAGATTGGTAATTTACATCGGAGTGGAACTACTCGATGGAGCTCTCATTTTGATACTATTTGCAGCTTAATAGATTTGTGTGGTGCAACTATTACCGTGCTTGAAAGTATGGTTCATGAGAGGCTTTCTAACTTTATACATGGAGAAGTTGGCGATTGTTTAATTGTGATAAGGTCTTTTGAATTCGTGTTTATCTTATATTTAATGCATAAAATTATAGGAATTACTGATTTGCTTTGTCGAGCTTTACAATACAAATCTCTTGACATCTTAAATGTAATGGGTCTAGTCTCAAGTAGTAAAGCTTTGCTTCAAACTTTGAGAGAAGATGGATTTGATCATCTACTTATCCATGTGCAATCTGTTTGCACACAATATGATATTAATATATCGGATATGAATAGCTGGTATAAAAAAGCTACAGGTAGTTCATGCCTGCAAAAAAGAGCCATTGATAGTTTGCCAATACTATCATGTTGACATATTTAACTTGGCAATTGATTTTCAATTGGAAGAGTTAAATTCTAGATTCAATGATAGGGCAGTATAACTTCTTGTGCTTAGCTCTGCTCTAGAACCTAAGGACAAATTTAAATCATTTAAAGAAGTTTTATCTTGAAGATTTCAGTAAAAAGGAAATGTATTATTTGAGATGTCAAGGGAAGCATTATAAGATTGATGTGCTTCATCATGAAAACTTTCAAAATATGTCTACTATTTCTGAATTATGTCGAGGATTAGTTAAAACAAATAAGTTACAACACTATGATTTGATCGACAGATTGATTTGTTTTGTTTTGACTCTACCTGTTTCTCTTGCCACTACAGAACCAGCATTTTCAGCCATGAAACATGTTAAAACTGTTCTTCGCAATAAAAATGAAAGATAAGTTCTTAACAGATCCTATGATGATTTACATTGAACGAGAGATTGTTGAAGATATCGATTCAGGTTCGATAATAGATGAATTCTATTCTCTAAAATATCGAAGGATGCAACTTCAATAATGTGTGTTACTTTTGCCTTTTATTTACTATTTTGTGTATGCTTGAATCTTATTATGTATGTTTGAACTTTATTTCTTTTTCTTTTTTTCGTACTTTATCTTGTATATTTAGATTGAATATTTTGTAGTTAAGTTGACAAATTTACGTATTTAGGTTGATAGTTATTCATGATAGAAAAAAAAAAATATCTCTATATAGTCCAAGGTAGAAAAAAATCCTAGCTCCACCTTTAGTGGAAAAGGATAAAAATCATGTATTTCGGAAGTACCATTCCTAAAATGGATGCCACCAAAAACTAGATATATACATATAAAGGGACTAGAATCATTATTGTAAAATACATTAAACTTGACGATTTGAAAATATTGTATCACATGTTGTATTTTTATTAGAAAAACTTGTGTAGAAGTAATGAATTAATAACAAATTATTGTTAGAAAAAACAAAAAATTAATTTTTGCAGTAATCAATTTTCAAGATGAATTAGGGAAATTTTGAACTGAAATTTTCTATCGACTTCGGAAATTTATAAAAATGAGAGTCCCTGTTCAATCAAACATAATGATTGTAATATACATGATTATAATAATCAACATTCATCTTTGCGTGGACCGTACACGCGTGTGCTTCACGTGCAACATAATAATATTTCTCAAATCACATTTGTTTATTTCCCCAGATAACATGGCCACACTTCATGGTGCTTTTGGACTGAAATTAAAAAGGAATAAACATTACCCCAATAACATTTTACTGCTAATTATATTTAGTGTATTTCATAAAAATTTAAATGAGTAAATATTTCCCCCTCTCGAGAATTAAATTCAACTTTTCAAGAAATTGGGTAAATAAATCAAAAATTGCAAGAATAAAAAGTTAAAACTAAAAAAAAACACTAACCACCACTTGCATAACATTGACCCCTGAACTTTTAAACCCATGCCAAACACACCCATTGTGAAACCACCAACACTGAAGAACCAAATGTGCATACAATATTTGCATTTGGATGAAATTGAAATGATGAATCAAATAGATTGGTTGTGCGTCAACACTTTCGGGAGGCACAGACACTTGGGGTCTCTGGGTACCTCCAAATCAAGTTGAGGCCTGTTCACAATCTAATCCCATAATGAATTATGTACAACAAAGAATACAGACCTCCCCCTCTTTATGAGAAGTAAACTAAAAAGACGACAGTTCAGACAGGCATATAAACCCAGATGAACCTTGATCACACAGCTTGTAGGATCAAAATTCACGGAGGGGCTTTTTCTGGACGTCTACTGTATATGTCATCGAAGGGAAGATTGAACTCTCCTCCCTCCAAGCTCCTCCACACGAAGTGTCCCTCCTCGAAGCTTCTATCCGAGAAATTATCGTAACAGTTATTAGGAGTTCTGTGGTTGAAATTTGGAGGCTCGAGGAAACTTGTTCGAGGGTCTGTAACATGCGGGCGACTTCTAAGCCACCAGTGGATCTTAGCGGGGCCTGCCATGTTACTTGAGTCACGATGCTGTAGTATGCTTTCCTGGAAGACAGGAGCCGATGTAGAAGCTTCCAAACGAGACTGTGATAGATCCTCGAAAGGGCGATCCCAGTTTTCTTCATCAGTTGCTTCATTTCGCAGCGTGGGTGGTGGCGGTGTCCAAAATTCTACCGAGCCTCCCCCAAAAGCATCAAAAGGTCTTGGCGGGACATCTCTCGAGTTGTCAGTTGCATGATGAGGTCGAGATGCGTAGTAGCAATCAAGAATATATGGGTAATTCTTTTGATCAGCATCAATCATCCACGGATAACCCAATTGGTAGCCAGTTGCGGGAAAGTTGTGGGGCATTTCCCTTGAGAGGAAACCGTTTCTGTCCCCTAGGCCCCTCAAACTTGGGGTCCATTCCCACGTTCTGGGAGGCCAATGTGCAGGTATAGTTCCTTGCCCTTGTAGGGTCTGGTCCCGGAATTTTTTCAGATTTAAAAGGAATTGCTTTCCCTGAGAATTTGGCTCCCAAGTAGGATAGCTACATTGAAAGCTGCCAGCAAAGTAAGAAGACTTAGGAGGTGTTTGGAGTTATGAAAAGTTTATATAAATTTGAAACAGTCTTGGCATTTACGTAGTGAGCAGAAAATTTGAATTCCATAGAAATTCGTAGAGATTTTTGGAATTTTTCAGAGCTCCAAACGGCCCCTTACACAAGTAGAGCAAGTTTACGGACAAGGGGGGATTACCATAAAACAATCTTATTCTAAGAGAGACACAAAGATCACAGCAAAAGGAATGATAATGAGACAAAAAATAAACGCACATGACCTTTACTGATTCAACGTACGAAAAACTCAAGCAGTGATTATACCTCAAGAATGATTTCTCCATTTTACCCTGGGAACTCCTCTGTACGCGTGGTGAATTGTATGGTGAACCATAGTTGCTATTTCCATGGTTTTGAAAATCAAAGACGCTAAAGCTGCCAAAAGTACCATTGAGAAGTTACATTCGGCCAGAGCAAGCAGGAGAACAGAAGCCATACTACCCGATAATTTTATAAGAACAAAAGTATCAATAGTCAGAGACCAACCTGCATACGTCACCAACACCTTCAACATTTACTGTGGAATCTGCAATAAACTGCAGAATCTCATCCGCCCGCTGCATTGTTCACTGAAGCTTTTCAGTTCAAAAACAGAAATCGTTGGAATGGGAATAAAGTAAGAACGAGATATAATGACTAACCACCTTCGGGATGACAAATAGGAGCAAGTATGGAGTGAGAAAGATCGAGGCCATCTCCTCCAGTAGCATCATTCCAGTATACTGCAACATGCAAAATCAATAATATAAGCACTATAGATATTCAAGAATATTGATCTAGGTTACATGATGTGCTGGGTTGTGCTTACCAGAAGAATATTGGTCAGGTATTAAGACCAAGGTGATTTACAAACGCATACATATATTTTTCATTACGGTCATAATGCAGTAAAATCATGTAACAAGAGAAGGGAGAGGGTGTGAGAAATTAGGTTCTCAGAGCCATGGAGGAGCCCACTTTGACGTAAATACCATCCACACTTGGTAACACATTCATTATCAGAACCTCACAATTGATACAGAAGTGCAAAAAATGGAGAACTAAGATAAATAAATAAGGGGTAATTATTTTTATGACCAGTAAAGGTGAAAAAATCACTAACGACCTGACTTGATGAACCTCCCTTTATACTCTCTCTACTCAAGACTAAAATGAAGTTCTGAACAGCATTATGTTTTTAAGATAGAAGACAAAAATGTCCATTCAATTTCAAACTATGTCAATGTTTATATTTATAGTGAAGTAAATGCCACATAATGTAGTTTTTAAAGTTACTAAAAGTCAAATCCGATATCTTTCACGGATTTTCTAATGTTTTCACATTAGCCTCAAGTACAATGGGGTGTAAAGGTATGCTTTGTAAATTCAGAAGATATTAGTGATATTCACATTTAAAATAAGACAGCATGTCAATGAAACTTAACAATGTTTTAATTCAATCAGTTATGACAGCCAAATAAACAAGTGCTCCAAATACCATTAAGCAAACATATCCAAATAAACAAGTGCTCAAAATACCACTAAGTAAACATATTCCAACTTTACAGTTGATCAAGCCACGGCGTGGAAAACTCAAGCCAGTTCGATTTTAGCTTGTTGTAAAAGCAAACCGCTCAGCAGGCTCACCTGGAATAGCGTTTCAAACTCCATCCGGACAATCTCCATATTTTCCTTCCCACGCCATCTTTTTGGCATATAGTGTGTGTATTGGACAACCAAAGACATCGCCCCTTGCGGATCAAGAACTAGAAGCTCATCTGTCACCGCAGCCCGGCTAATAGCCGTTATAGTTCCAAAAACAGCAGCATACCAAAACAAGTTGCGACCAAATATCTATACAAAAATAAATAAATAAATAAAATGGAGAAATCCATAAATCACAGTAGTAAAAATGATAGTGGAAATCGTCTAAAATACAATTCCACAGTGACACAATTGAAGATGCATTACATGGCCTTCCAGCAGTGATTCTTCCAGAAATGCAATGATGATCAGAATAGCAGCAAAGCCACCAGAAACAAAGGAAATGAATTTTGCAATGATTGTTATAATAGGAGAGGGGAATTGCTTTATATAATCAGAAGCGTGTGATAAACTGTTGTTGATTCGGTGCTTGAACAAATGGTCAACCTGAAACATAAAGATGATCAGATGTAATATTAATGTAGGTATCTGAAATTTTATTAAAGAACTAATGCAAAAGAAAATACCTACAATTGCAGAAGGTAAACTGCCTCAGAAAGTTTTAGAAAAATAAAATAAGATAAATTCCGAATATATGAAGCCAATAATCATTATCCAATAGCAAGATAATACACACACACAGGTAAACATGAACAGAAATGTAACTGTGAAATTCACAGGGTGGGCATTGGGAGGAGAGAGAAGAAGAAAAGACAGATGGGAAACTATTGAAATGTAGAAATTAACATATTCTTTTGAGAAATAATGAACACTTGTTAATGCTAGGACAATATATATTATCTAAACATTAGTCAATGGATCAGAAAAGGGTACCCCTAATTCTTCCATATATTTGTAATTATTATTACAGCCGTTATTTACTTCAAAGAAATATAATTACATAATACATTACTTGCTCTTCCCTATGAGTCTCGCATCAAATGAGAAGAGCATAATTTATGGATGAAGAAGAAACTGAAACAGATGTGAGATAATAACCCATAGCAGCAGCCATTACCAAAAGAATCAGTGCTTTGACTAGTTGTACGGTACAATTAATAAAGGCACCAATTGCTATGACAAACTTTAACTAAGAACATCATAGATAGACGATCAAATATTTTTTTCGTCCATGTCTCAATCTTGCACACAACAAAGAGAACCATTAATTTGAAACCCTGAAAGTTAACCTAAACCGCCTCACCGTATGAAAAATCCAAAACAAAAATTGATGCCCGGGTTCACAAGTTCCTTAGTCATGTATAAATCTAATAAATCCAGTCTATATGGTGACGTGAGGGTCAAGTAAAGATGGGTTGTAGTGCAAAACACACTTTTAACAGTGAAGCTTTTCTTTTTCAACAGACATTCCAAATCAAATTTTTTTACAAGAATACATAATTTTATTAAAGAGGCATCAAGGGAATAAACACCCCAAATCAATTTTATTATCACTGCCTGAATAATTCGGTACAAATGTGAACAATCTATCAACAATGACTTACAAACGACAAATCCCTGGCCACAGATTGGCTACAAGTAACATATGCTAATCTGTTCTATATGCCACCAGTTTCCACATCCTGTAAGTGCCACCACCACCCCCCACCTCCTCAAGTAAAAGATGGGGAATATAAAATATTGAAAGTAAAAATTTGGTTGAATCTAGCACCAAAAAGAAGTGAAAATAAGGGGAAAGAAGATACCTCGTTAAATTCTCTAAATATCCACTTAGAGAGATTTGACCACCTTCGAGACGATGCTGTGCTGGGATGATTATAGAACTGTTCAGCATGTCTCAGGAAGAGATATACCAGCATGAATATGACAAGGAATGGAGAAAGAAGAAGCATTGCAAGCCCAACAACCATAAGCCTCTTTTTTAATGTTTTAGGATTGGAAACAAAGTCCCCTCGAACACAAAAGTTTCTGCCAAACAAGTACAATAGATCAGAAGTTGATTGTAAACCTCAAAGATTTAAAAGATAATTTGCAGAATACCCCCCATAACACTACAAATTGAAATACATTCACTTCGTCAAAATTTAAAAAATAAATAAATAAACATTGCTTTGGACAGGTGATAAAACATAATGCAACCAAATTCCCCACCAATGAAAAGATCATTGTTCCATACATTCTAAAAGAAACATTGATATGCTTATAATGCCAAAAAATTGATACCGAAAGACATCTAAATGCATCTTTCAATTGAATCGATTCAATGGCAACAAATTTTGAGGCACTAACCATAATTGGTAAAAGAAAACCCCATGTTGCAGCTAACTACAGCGCAATCAATGCATGAACTGTTCCCAGAAAAAAAAATTACAATGCAACACACCTGTCAAACATACTCTGCAGTATGCACCAATTTAAAGTCCATTCCAAGGTTTTTGTGAGTATTAATCGATAACGAGTTCCATTCCGGCCAAATTTGACTGTTGGGCCAGCACCTGGGACCCATTGAGAGATTGGAAAAGCAAGCACCCCTTTGTTCAGCATCCCAATCAAGTAATTCTCCTTTCTCATCAACCGCATCACCACATCATGACAAGAAAAATCCCTGACTACACAAAGTTGTTGTGCACTTTGTAGTTGGACAACCTTTTCAAGAATGGATAGCCATGGCATAGTCTTTATTTCATTATCCGTTATGCAGAGACTGCAGAAGCATCATAAAATTGCTTACTACATAGCAAAATGATGGAATTCCTTACTCTGACCAGCTCGTTGATAAAATGCTATGAAAAACCGTATGTCATATATAAGAAGCCTCAACTCCCCCCATCCCCCCCCCCCAAAAAAAAAAAATAAATAAATAAAAAAATACTACCCAAACAGAAAGGGGAGAAAAAGGAATGAAAATTATATCAAATGTTATGGATTATCAGGTTCAAATTTCATACATTGCTTTTGATATAAAAAAATTTCCATTGCTCAGGTGGTACCTGTTATAGTAAAACTGACGGATCTTTAAAGTGTCCTTCAGCTGTGCAAAAAATCTTAAGAAACAGAAGATCCAATAAATGGAAAATATTGCCAAATACCCAACAATAATAGATTTCGAAAGTGTAAAAGGGGTTAATGGATGCTGATGAAGGGCCTCCTTAGCCAGATCACAGGGCCTAATTCCAGATTCAACTGCATCCATTCCACATTTTGCATTGCGAAGGCCATTCCAATCAACATATAATAAGAAAAATCCTGAGAAACATATGACAAAAGCTAGGCTCAAGAGCTCAACTATCCACTTTATAATAATGCACCAAAGTCCTTTCTCACAATGGTAACTGTAAAGCCTCTCAAAGAACAGGTCCAAATCAGCTATTGGTTCCACATTTGAGCTCTCACCATTTAGAAACCCAGAAGGGCTTTCACTACCAGGACTTGGTACTCCTTGGTATTCGGACAACTCGATTTCATGGTGCACGTTATCAACCAACCCAGCTGTCAACGATGAGTCAACATGCCATTTCCATTTAAATATATTAAGAGCATTAACACCCTTTGCGCCTTTGAACATTATTTAAACACACTCACAGCGGGAGAATACAGCCAGTCCATCCCACAACAGGCATGAATGGTTAGAGAATAGTGCTGCAAAAAAGAAAGAAATCAGATTAATTCCCTCCATAATTCACATTTTGCCTCGATATTGAAAGAACAAAGAAAATACAAACCAGTAGCAGTAAATTATAACCCCCCCCCCAAAAAAAAAAAATTGTAAATCTTCCCAGCCGAAAATGAGTGTTACTAAAGCTAAAAAAAACCAATAGATAAAGAACACCACAGTCGGTGTGTTCAAAGTTTCAAATTGTCCAGGCTTCAGCAATGTCAGGATAAGACCAAATTTTGAGAATTTGATAACAGTCTTACAACTTGTTCATATATGCATATACATAAATTGATAGCACTAAAAAACAAGAGACAAAACCTCATGACAGCATAAAATCTCAACTACAATGAGGATGTATTATCACTACATAAATGAGCTATCACATAGTCACACACCCAAAAGAGTCATAACGACTAGAAAAATTCAAAGGACTTCAATAGACATTGGCCAGTGAAACCAGTTCATTAGCATCAAGTAGCCAACTTTATGGCAATACAATCCTTGGATTATTAGATGGTGTTAGTGTGTTTTCATGGCACAGTCATGGAATTTTTCCCATCAATGCTTAAACCTAATTGACCGCTTCTTTCAATTTGTCCACTTTAGTGAACCACTTATCAGATTTACAAGTCCTAATTGTTCACGGTGTCAGTCACCAAAAAATTGGGGGTTATTGGAGTTGCTGAAGGAGACTAGTATCTTTGGGAATTTTACTACTCCAGCGGGCGCTGTCCTGGTTCCTACGCCGCAGTAGAGGAGCTTAACAGGGTCCAAACATCGTTAGTTTGCTATTTGGTGTAGTGTAACCCTGTGTTCTATTATTTTCAATTTTTTTATGTAATGTATCCCTAGGTTCTGTCTTTTCGTTTTGTTTGGTGCAACGTATCTCTCAAAAGGAATATTTTGAATGAAAGTGAATTCTTCAAGTATAATGCACTTGTCTGTTGAATGAAATGTAATTGTTATTCAAATGATTATGAATGTGATGCAATGGGACCAAACACTAAAGGATCCTGGGTTAGTGGTTGCTACGGCGGAAGGGAGTTTCTACGGGGGAGAGCTCAAGGGGTCCTAGGAACTACCGATGGAAGTTCTCAAGGAGAAAGCCTCCCTATGGAGACAAGTTTAGGTAATCAAGCACCAAGGGGTCCTAGGAACTACCTTTGGGTTCCTTTGGGGAGCGAGTTCCATAGAAAGAAAGACTCCCTATGGAGATAACCTAGGTAACCAAGCACCAAGGGGTCCTAGGACTGCCTTGGGGGCTTCATGTGGAGAAAAGGAGTTTTTGCACGGGGAAAGGCTCCCTATGGAGATAACTTAAGTAACCAAGCACCAAGGGGTCCTAGCGACTACCTTGGGGATTCAATTTGAGAGAGGGAATTCCAGTAGGGAGAAAAGGCTCCCTATGGAGACAACTTAGGTAACCAAATACCAAGGGGGCCTAGGGACTACCTTAGGGGATTCCCTTGAGGAGAGGGAGTTCCCAAGGGGGGAAGGCTGCCTATGGAGATAATTTTACCATTCACTGCTTTTAGAAATGAAACAATGATTGGTAATCAAATTTACGGTTTGGCGAAAGAAAGCATCCATCGATAGTTAGCAACCATTAAATACAATGCGTTGAGCATTCTGAATACATTCACAGTACCAAAGAAAGTTACATAGAATCAAAAGACCTCACTGGTAGTACATCTTCAACCATTTAATGCCGATAGGTTAAACAACCATAAATTGACCCTAAACATACACTAGGCAGATGATATGAGTAAACCTTGATTTCCATACAGTTGTATCTATTCTTTCATCTTGAGAGAAATATCTTCTGCATATTTTTTTTTTTTTTTTTTTGATACTACTAAAGGTATCCTCATCTTCATTGGGACTAATTCACTAGAACTCCTAACTGCTTTTTATAGGCTTAGAAGAAAGATTGGAAAAGGATGTGATTGTTTGATGATGAATAAAAGTAATTCATGTCTATATTGTTTTCAATTTTTATGTTTATGTTTATGAATTGATTTGCTTTTCATGAGACGTATGAACATGTGAGGAGGTTGTAAACTTCCACCATAGAACCCAATGAAGGCCTAAAAGATTGGGATTTTCTTGCATTCGAGCAAGGGATTACCTTATGAAGTTAGGGTCATCAATAAGCTGGTTTGCATGTTGAGGCGGCTCCCCCAATTTAAGGTACACAACAACAATTTATATGGTCCCATTAGAAAAACTTATTCAAGAAGTTGCAATTACATTGTTTATGCACTGGTCCACAAATTACTTGTGTATTAGACAATCCATCCAGTGTTTTTCTAAATGTCTGTAATAATATGAGCAAACTATCTCTGATATCACCCATGTCATCAACATATTTAACACACGAGAACTAAAACAAGTATAGGCCCAAAAAATTGCACCGGAAGGTGATCTCAAAACCAGTTGACCCAAGAGTATGCAAAGCTATGGAATAGTGACAATTAACATATGAAAGCTATGTCACAGAGAACCAAAAAAACTCCAGTTGCATGTTACGGTCCTGATAGACCCCATCTTTGGTATGGGACATGGGTTAAGCTGTTCCAGTATGGGATGGAATATAGAAATTGAACTCACACGTTCCACCGGACCTAGGTCTTTTGACAAATTAGTTAAATTCCTAACATTTGATATCAGAGCAGCCTCCACGTCCTAAATTAGAGTCACAGTAAGAGTTACCTAAGAAAGTGTTACTTAAAAGTGTGAACAATCCAAAGAGGAAAAATGACTTCCTACCACTAGAGTGAAAGCTACTTAGAGTGAGAGCCAACGTTCAGAAGCGTGATGGTATGTTACGGTTTGGTATGGGATTTGAATTGGGCTATATTCTAGTACGGGATAGAATATAGGAATTGATATTATGCATTCCATCAGACCTGGTTTTTTGGTGTGTTGATCAAGTTCTAACATTGCACCAACCTCAGAAACCATAACATGGAAAATCATAGTTTCATACAAACTGGAACCTAGTACTTATTCTTTTTCACATGAATAAGGGACCTTTGACCTCAAAAGAAAAAGGAGGGAAAGAAAAAAAGACCCAGAATACAGATACGATCACACAAATACCATTTGAGTTGTTCCCACACCACATTGGAGACAATTAAAAAGATTGCATCTTTTCCATTTTAATAGAACAAACCCACACTAAATAGGCTACAATTACTGACTTTTGGGGATGCAACGAGCTAAGTTAGGAGCAAATTTGGGCAACCACAAGTCAAAATAGAAAACAAAGAATTAGAACTACTTGTACAATATAGAATTGGAAGCCGATACTACACAATGGTAGCAAGAAAGGGGATATTTACCAGAAAACCCACCAAAAGTTTGCGGTGGACAAAGCGACGGACCACAGTTGAAATTTGGGAGTTTCAGGAGATACCCAGTGAAGAATCAAAATCAAAGCACCGCCCAAATCAAAGCAATTCAAGATGAGAATGAATGAAGAAGGGTCGAAAAAGGGCAAAGGCAGACACGAAGGAAAGAGACGAAGGATTGCGTGGAATAAAAAGGAATTTTTCCCAGAAATATACTTCAATCTCTAGTCCCGAGGCTCTCTCTCTCTCCCCAGCATCAGAGCCGTGGAGAAGGGTATTTACTTCTCCAACACTATTAGGCTGTGCGAAAAAAAAAAAAAAAAAAAAAAAAAAAAGGCGTTACAGAGAGAGAGGTTTTATTAAATTTGATGTTTCTCCAATATTCTCACTCTTTACTTAGTGGGTGTATTTTGTTTCGTAAAAAATTATAATAAATTTGTAAAAATTATACTTTTGATACCTATATAATAAAACATAACAGTTGATCTGACGTT
>QLOD02000009.1:9144904-9159864 GCA_003260245.2 Sideroxylon spinosum
CGTCCCGACGGTTTTGGTTGCCGTCGGAATGGCTAATCTGAAGATTCTACAAAGACATGACTGAATCTGTCGGAACGGTTTTGAAATCCGTCGGAACGGTTTTCGGTAGTGACCAAACCGTCGGAACGATTTGACACTTTCCGTCGGGACGGTATGCAGAAACTAAAAAAAAAAAAAAGGCAAAGTGGGTGTCATTTTGTAACGCATGACTTCGTGGTGACATCCTTAAAAAAAAAATTCCCATTCGATTAATCGAATTGTAGTTATGTTATTTTTTTGGTAGATATGTCATTTTTTTTTTTGAAATTTGAAGGGAAAGAAAATGTAAAAATGTAAAAGAGCTTTTCAAAGTTTTTTAGCAAATTTTAGTGGCCCAAACGCACCCATTACTTAAATACTGATATGTCTCGTCTCTTGTTTCCTTGCTTCAATTTTCAAGGAGCTAATTAATTTCATTTTCAATATCGAAAATGTTTGGTAATACAAAAAGTAAGATAAAATAAGATAATTTATTGATTAATTTGTAATTCGTACAGTAAGATAAAAATTAAATTATTTTTAAAAATTTTTAGAATTATTCGACTTTTCTTCGTGTGTCAAACGGTTTTATCGTAACTTTAATTTTGTATTGTTTTGACTCCACCGTTTGAGCCTGAAATAATGAAATAAGTCCAAATTGGCTATTGCAAATGGCAGTATAATAAGTTAGGTGGGTATAGTCATGTGACTTACGTCTGTAATTAGTTTATTATTTGCTGCCGGGGAATCTGCTCTTTGGGAAAAATTATTGAATTCTAGTCAATTTTGATGTTCATTATACAATTCATAGTTTTATAAATCAGTAAAAATTGCAATGATTGAATACGGAGTATAACGACATATAACCAGATATAATTGATCTTTGTTTTACAGATTCATTAATTAAATTAGGGATAATTAGAGCAAATATTGATTTTTTCTTTCTTGCAAAAATAACTAATAATAATTTTTAGTAGAAAATAATTTGACTATTTATGATTAATAATCACTTAAAATAAATAACTCGTTAAAATAGATTTTATGTTAATTACAAATATATCATTAATTACTATGGTACAAATTTCTGGTTAAAATTCTAGTAGCTAAAAATTAACTGACTAGTATATTAATTCTTCTTTTACATAAATGTCAAAAAAAAATAGATAGGAAAATGTTCAGTGGTCCGGCGGATTTA
Source organism: Sideroxylon spinosum (assembly GCA_003260245.2). Taxonomy (NCBI): domain Eukaryota; kingdom Viridiplantae; phylum Streptophyta; class Magnoliopsida; order Ericales; family Sapotaceae; genus Sideroxylon; species Sideroxylon spinosum. The sequence goes on from QLOD02000009.1 coordinate 9,146,118, forward strand.
GATGGGGGGGTCACATTGCTTGGTGGATTAAGAAGGAGAATTCAGCATTCTGATGATTCCGCCCCTTGATCAGCCAGTATTCAATGTTTTTCACTTTAATTATGGACTCTTATAGTCTTCTTTGGCAGTTATTATATTATAATTACAAGTTCGCTAGGTGGCTTGTTTCTGCACAGTCAAAATTGGTTGACAGTGAATTCTATCAAAATCAAAGATTGAGAAGATAAAGCAATCGAACATATTTTGGGAGTTTTACCCTGAATTTTATCAAAATTAACGATTATGATCGAAACAATTAAGAGTTTTTTTTTTTTTTTTTTGGGGCTATGAATTCTATCAAAATTAATAATTATGATTGTATAATCAAGACCGAATAATCCTATTTAAATATTTTACTACTTAAAGTTTTAATGATAATGAATTAATTGTCTTTAGGCTTTTCTATTTCTTAGAATATTAATCACCTTCAACTATATAGGTTCGAGATTAGTGACGGACTGCTTACTCTTCCTCGACATTGCCAACATTTTTTATTATAGGATCTCCCAAGTTGATTTTATTGAATAATAACATGAGCCCACCAAAGTTGACATGGAGAAATTTTTATATATATATAGTATATATCTGCGTAGTAAGATCCGAATCGACACCCCATGTTGACGAGAATCAGGCTTGGTTTAAATCGTACAAATCATTCCTAACACTTTTAACCAGAAAAATAAATCAACTAATACTTTTGAAAAATAATATTTTACCAATGCATGCTTCTAGTATGCACACATAATATACGTTGTAATTACTTTGTTTGTGTATTTTAATCTGGGATATAAAAATAAAATAATTTGGTTTATATTAATAAAAATTTAAAATTTGTAAAATGACATAATCAAGAGTATTTTGTAAAAGTTGTTTGGTTTAAAATTTAAATTTGATAGAAAGTTGAAAGACATTTTAAAAAATTAAGATGATTTTACCAAAATTGAAGATTCATGAATTTTAATGTATCACCATAACCTCTATTGTTTACTTTATATAGTAATATAGATTGCCTATACACTAAATTTATCATGGTGTTTACTTATATATAGTTTGTATAGGTACACACTAAAAGTGTAGTTAAAATAATAAATGATGGTGATAAAATAACTAGAATGTATATTTATATATAAATTATTATTTTAGTGTAATAAATTTAACCATAAGTAATCTTATCTATACAATAAAAAATTTTATGATTTGATATTTGTTCTGATCATCAAATTTTATCATGTCATTACTGTCATATTTTTAAAATTTTAAAATTTGAAATTCAAATTATATAATAAAACACATCGATTGATATAACAATTATATTCGTAGCATGAAAAGAGAGGAATGTTGAGTGGTTTGTGTTTTACGTAGAGATTTATTAGTATTATAATATATATATATATATTAGGAAAGGTATTATAATATTATGATTAGATAATATTATCTATAATTTTTAGTAGGTTGAGTCAAGCTTGATATTGGACTAGCGTTTGGATTATCTATCATGTGGACCAAAAAATCAAAATTGTACGTCTTTTTTATTTTTTATTTTTTAAACTCGAATAAACATGTCATGGTCGGGAGAAAATTCTCCATTCCTTTATTAAAGTCAAACCCCATATATAGAGATTCAGCACTCGGATTAGACTTCAATGAAATAATTAATTAAAAAATTAAAAAAATCAAACTAGAATTAGATGGCAACCAACGCATGAACATCGTTGGATCCAGTAAAGGTGGCTGTCTTCTGGTGGATCTAATAAAAGTCTAATAAAAATAATTGTCCATTTGGAGAAACGACGTACAAATTTTATTGATTTTACTTTCTTTACTTGTAAATCTTACTTTTGTCTTATTAATATTTTTTTTTTTATCTCCATTGTTTTTTTCTAACTTTTATCCTTACTTATTTTAAAATATAATTTTATCTTTGATAAATCAGTAAACCGATACGGCCTTCTGGATCAAACTTGAGTCCGGTGAGTTGCGAACTAGTGCTACCGGTGCAGTGTCTGCCAAGGAATCTCCGATAATTAAGTTAGTTCAAAACTCCGATGGTCTTGCTTATAGTAATAAAAATGATTAATGCGTACCTATTCCATCCTTCATTTGGACCTTTATAGTTAGGTTTGCAGAAGTTGGTATGTTTGGGTTGTATGTGATCATTTCTTATCCTCCAATAGGACGATGCCATCTGTCCCACGGTCCGGAGGATGATCCTCCAGTTTGTTTGCAAATATGTTAAATATATAAATTCACACATGTCAACTACTTGCAGTAGCGCTTTTGTTGGCGTATACACCGGGTGTGTTAGATGAAGGACCATTCACGTGTTACTAGACGTAAGCCAACTTGATCTGGACAACGATGGTATCAATCGGATGTAACACCTGACCGGGTAAACGATGGCCGGATCCTTTCCTTTTTTGAGCTATTCGGGTTATCCTTATATCAGATGTCCTCGATTCGCCTGATCTCTCGAGGGAGATGAGAGGAATCCATAATATCCTTCTTGATCGTTTTGCACGCGTATTCAATGCGCTGCAGGCATGATGATACGGATGGGCCACGTGAGCCGAGCAGGATCATTTGAGCTATTTTATGGCATAGGCCCCGTGGGCCGTCTTTACTCTGCTCGGCCACGTAAGTCGAGCAGGATCACTTAAGCCATTTTATGGTATAGGCGTCGTGGCCCGTCTTCACTCTGCTTGGCCTCGTGAGTCGAGCAGGATTGCTTAAACCATTTTGTGGCATAGGCTTTGTGGGCCGTTTTCACTCTACTTGGCCTCGTGAGTCGAGCAGGATTGCTTGAACCATTTTGTGGCATAGGCCTCGTGGGTTGTCTTCACTCTGCTCGACCTCGTGAGTCGAGCAGGATTGTTAGAGCCATTTTGTGGCATAGGCCTCGTGAGCCGTCTTCACTCTGCTCGGCCTCGTGAGTCGAGCAGGATTGCTTGAGCCATTTTATGGCATTGACCTCATGGGCCATCTTCACATTACTCGGCTGTGTGACCCGAGCAGGATTTTGGTTGTGACAACTTGAGAGATTACGAAATTTCATTAGTTTTATAATGTGGGGAATACAGATACAACAATTCTTTAAGTACAATATTTCTCAGGTGCTCCGCGTGCCACGGATGAGATAACTTTTTGCCTTCAGTTGTCTTTAACCAGTAGGTTTCCTTTCGTGTTAAGCCCAGCACTTCGTATGGTCCTTCCTAGTTTAGGCCAAGCTTCCCTTCCTGTGGATCCCTTGTGGACTGGTTTATCTTTTTTAGAACCATTTTCCAGCTCGGAACTCACGTGGGTGAGCTCTCGAGTTGTGGTATCAGCGTATTCTCTGTTGATAAGAGGCCATTCTGATTGCAGCTTGCAATCTTTTCTCCTCTAGTAGATCAGCTTCTTTGTTCAATTTTTGTCCGTTTTCCTCTAAGTCGAAGCTCAGAGTCCTCACGCTTGGGAGACTAATCTCGACTGGGAAAACAGCTTTTGTTCCGTACGTAAGAGGGAACGGAGTTTGGCTGGTTGCGACCCTCTCTGTTGTTCGATAAGCCCATAAAATAGTAGGAAGTTCATCTGCCTAAAGGCTTTTGGCCTTATCAAGCTTTGTCTTGATAACCTTCAGGAGGGAGCGGTTGGTGACCTCTACCTGTCCATTAGCTTGGGGGTGTTCAGCAGACGAATAATGGTGGCTGATGCCGAGTTCTTTACACAGCTCATTGAATTGTCTTGCTTCGAACGGTTTACCATTGGTCGTGATCACGACTCAGGGAATACCAAACCTACAGATTATATTTTGCCATAAGAATTTTTTCATGTTCTACTCGGTTATGTTTGGCAAAGCCTCCGCTTCTACTCATTTTGTGAAGTAGTTGATCGCTACCATCGTAAATTTCCTCTGCTCTTTCCCTAATGGGAATGGCCCAATGATATCAATCCCCCATTAAGCAAATGGCTGAGGACTCGAGATCGATGTTAGTTCCTGAGCGGGTCATCGCAGGATGCTGGCAAATCTTTGGCACTTGTAATACCTTTTAACGAATTCCTGTGTATCTTTTTCCATTGTTGGCTAGAAGTAACCAGCTCTCAGAATTCTTCTTGATAATGCTCGACCTCCCGAGTGATTTCTGCAGACCCCTTCGTGGACCTCCCTCATGATGTAATCAGCTTCCTACTTCTCTACACATTTCTGCAAGGGTGAATAGTGTCCTCTCTTGTACAGAACCCCTTTTATGATCAGGTACCTACTTGCTCAACATTGTATTCACCTCGCTTCATTCTTCTTGCTCGGCAGGGCTCCGTTTTCTAAATATTCACGAATTGGTATGGACCAATCAGCCTCCCTGTCAATCTAATTGATTTCTGGAGTGCGGATGCTCGGAGAATCTAGTACTTCGATTAAAACGTCCGAGCTTTCTTCCCCCGAGGAAGCTAACCTAACCAGTCTGTTAGCTTTCTCATTTTGCAATCTTAGGATTTTTCATAATTGGATTTTTGAAAATTTCTAGCAAAGGCTTTTTGCCTGCAAGCAGTACTCGGCGATATTTTCTCCTCGAGCTTCGTACTCCCTTTGCACTTGTTCCATGACAAGTTGGGAATCGTTGTTCACCAGTACATGCTCTACCCCCATTCTGCGAGCAATCCGAAGGCCAGCTAAGAAGGCTTCGTATTCAGCTTCGTTATTGGAGGCCGGAAACCCGAAACGAAGCGCATATTCCATTTTATAACCATTAGGGGAAACAAGGATGATACCTGTCCCACTGGATTTTTGTGTGGAAGAGCCATCGACGTAAAGCACCCATGGTGGCCCCCAGCTTTCCTCTTCAGGCGAACTGACTGGGCAGTTCGTAAATTCTACCATAAAGTTAGCCACGGCTTGTCCATTGATTACCAATCTTGGTCGATACTGGATGTCAAACTGGCTGAGATCGATTGACCATTTTATCAGTCTGCCTGATGTTTCTGGTTTGTGCAAGACGTTCTTTAGGGGTTGATTGGTGAGTGCCACAACTGTTTGGGCTAGGAAGTAGGCCCTGAGTCGGCGAGCCCCTATAACGAGAGCAAGGACCATTAGTTCCATCTTCGGGTAACGTAGCTCAACTCCCCTCAGGGCCTTGTTCATGTAGTACACAGATTTTTGCACTCCGCCCTCTTCTCGAACAAGTGCCGAGCTGACTGTTATCAAAGAGACTGAAATGTACAAATCCAATTCCTCTCTTGGGGAAGTCTGATTGAGCAACAGTACTGCCCCTAGGTATTCCTTCAACCTTTGGAAAGCTTCGTTGCAATCAGCGGTCAATTCGAAGGCCTTCCTGAGTACTTTGAAGAAGGGCTGGCACTTGTCCGTCGATCGGGAGATGAAACTATTAGGTGCTGCCACGCAACCAGCCAGCTTTTGAATTTCCTTTATAGTCTTCAGGGGTTGAATTTCCATTATGGCTCAGACTTTCTCAAGATTGGCTTCGATCCCTCGGCTTGAAACCATGAATGCAAGGAATTTGTCCAAAGCTACCCCGAATGCACACTTAGCCAGGGTTAGTTTCATCTTGTACTTCCTGAGAGTATTAAAGGTTTCCTGTAGATCGGCCACGTGGGAGTCCATTCTCCTACTCTTCACAAGGATGTCATCTACGTATACCTCCACGTTTCTTCCGATTAAGCCTTTAAACATCTTGTTCATCAACCTTTGATATGTCGCTCCTGCGTTTTTCAATCCCAATGGCATGACATTGTAGCAATACAGGCCTCGGTCTATGATAAAAGCCGTGTGTTCCCAATCGCGCTCCACCATTTGGATTTGATTATACCCCGAAAAAGTATCCATGAAAGATAATAATTCATGGCCGGCGGTGGAGTTGATAAGCAGATCAATAGCAGGTAATGGAAAGTTATCCGTCAGGTAGACTTTGTTCAGATTGGTGAAATCTATGCACATGCGCCATTTTCCTGTTACACTTTTTGACCATCACCACGTTGGACAACCATGTCGGATAATGAACCTCTCGGATGAATCTGGCCCTGAGCAATTTGTCCACTTCTTCGGTTATGGTTTCGTTCCATTCAAGGGTGAACAATCTTATTTTTTGTTTTACCGGTCTTGCCGTTGGCCATATGTTTAGGTGATGTCCCACCACTTCAGTATTGATGCTGGGCATGTCTTCATGGGACCAGGCAAAAACATCCCCATTTTTCTACAAGAGCTCCTTTAGCTCATTCTTCAAGCCTGGAGGGATGGCCAAGCCAATCTTGAGAAACTTTCCTTGGCTCGGATCACTGACCACGACATCTTCTAGCTCGCCCCCGGGTTCTCCTCTTTTTAACTCTTCATCATCCCTTACCTCGAGTTTCTCTATGACTAGGATTTCTCTACTCGTAACCCCTTTCAAGGATAACATGTAACACTCCTTGGCGATTTTTTAATCCCCCTTTGCACACCTTATTCCTGTCACGGTAGGGAACTTTATGTAGTAAGTAGAGGCGACTGCCCTGAATTGATTTAGAGAGGTCCTTCCCAAAATAGCATTGTACGATGATGGGCAATCTACCACTAAGAAGTTTACTATTTTGGTTGTTTGATGTTGTTCATCTTCGAGGGTCACGAGCAGTACTAAAGAGTCGAGTGGTGCTATTTGGTACCTTGTGAAGCCAACTAATGGGGATGATATTGGCTGTAGCTTCTCTTTTCCTATTCTCATTCGTTCGAATGCTCCCCAGTACAGAATGTCTGCAGAACTCCTATTGTCTACCAAGATTCTCCATATCTTGAAATTTGCAATAATGGACGATATGACAAGTGGGTCGTCATGGGGTTGGTTCACTTCATTTGCCTCATCATCGGTGAAGGCAATCGTTAGTGGCTCCGCTCGGGGTTTCTTTCTTGGTCGGTCAGCTGTTAGTACTTCCCGAGCTTGGGTTACCTCGCGGACGTATTTTTTTCTTACCTTTAAGGACTCTCCTCTTGCCTTGAATCCACCCAAGATCACCCTTATTTCGCCGATCAGCTGATCGTTAAGTCTTGCCCAATCAGGTGTCCTCTACTTGGGACTCCTTCTCGGACTCCTCCGCTGAGGGCTTCTCTCACGATCTGCCCGCATGTTGTTTTCTCTTTCAGCCACGAATCTGTTCAACCTTCTTCGTCAGATCAACTCCTTAACCTGCTTTTTAAGGTCGATGCAGTCGTTCGTGTCGTGACTGTGGTCTTTATGAAATCTGTAATACTTCACCCTCGAACGTTTATCTGCCGGCGTTCTCAGTCTTTCCGACCATTTCAAAGCTGGATCATTTCGAATTTCGTGAAAGACATTTTCCAACCTTGTGTTGAGGAGGTAAAGTTCTGACCATTGTTAGTGTGCCGTCTCAGGGCTTGGCCAGGTCTATCCTTGAATCTTCTATTCTTTAGAATTCGGGTATCATGAGAAATTTCAGACTCGTTCGTCCTCTTCTTATCCACCCTCGAGTTACCTACCCCATCATTTTTCTTCTTCGCTCTCATAGTATCTCCTACATTAATGTACTTCTAAGCTCAGAACATAAGCTCACCATGTCAGTCAGGGGTTTTTTCACCAACGAGGCCATAAACCTTGGAGTCCTCATTCCACTCATGAAGGTCGTGACTGCGACCTTGTCATCCACGTCATCCACTTAGAGAGTTTCCTTTTTGAACCTTGATACATAATTTCTCAACGTCTCCTCCTTGCCCTATTTGACTATCAGTAGGTGTGTGGCGGGCCTCTTCTGCCTCTGGCCCCTAATGAAATGGCCTACAAAGAGCTTGCTCAGTTGGGAAAAGTTAGATATTGTGCCCGCTTCGATCTTAGCGAACCATAACCGAGCTGGGCCTTTTAGGGTTGTAGAAAATACTCGGCACATTATCTCATCGGGATATGCATATATATACATCAGAGTTTTGAACGTCTCCAAGTGGGCTAAGGGATCCTGTGAACGGTTAAAAGATTCAAGGATCGGAATTTTGAATTTGGATGGTAAGGGGTAAGCCATCATCGCCTGGGAGAACAGTGAATCACCATGTCCCATCAAATCATCAACAGCATTCGGCGCTCGAACTGCCGCCAAAACGTCTTCCATTTGGGCTTACATTTGAGCTTGGATAGCCTTCATTTGCTCTTCCTAGGGATTGTGGGTAATGTCTTTCACGCTAGCGGCCTCCGTCCGGGACTTTTCCGCTGGTACACTTGCCTCAGCGTGAGTTGTCGTGGTCTTCTCTTTCCTTCTGGATTCTTCTGGTGCTCCGTCGGAGATGTCATTTTCCCCAACTACCCTAGCTCCATTCGTTACATTTCTTGTCCCTCGGATTTTGTTCAACGACTCCCCCGTTGTGTGTTCTGTTAATGGGGGGAATTGCTAGCAGTAGGAGGGCGTTAGCAGGAGCGGCCTCCACTCGTTGAAGCAGTGCCTGGTTTTGGGGCCACCAAAGTTTACATAGCAACCATCATTTCCATCATTTGTGTTTCCATGGCGTTCATTCTCTCATCATTCTGATTCTCCATTACTACCATTGGTATCGATTTTGGTTGAGTGTTTGTGCCGGACCTAGTTTGGACCATAAAAATCGTCCAAGAAAAGTCGGTTCCCACAGACAGCGCTAACTGATAAATCAGTAAACCGGTACGGTCTTCTGGATCAAACTTAAGTCCAGTGAGCTATGAACTAGTGCATCGGTGTAGTGCCTGCCAAGGAATCTCCAATGATTAAGTTAGCTCAAAACTCCGATGGTCTTGCTTATAGTAATAAAAATGATTAATGCGCACCTGTTCCACCCTCCATTTGGACCTTTATAGTTAAGTTTGCAGAAGTTGATATGCTTGGGTTGTATGTGATCATTTCTTGTGCTCCAATAGGACGATGCCATCCGTCCCATGGGTCCCGAGGATGATCCTCCAGTTTGTTATCGAATCTGTTAAATATGTAAATTCACACATGTTGACTGCTTGCAGTAGCGTTTTTGTTGGCGTATACAGCAGGTGTGTCAGATGGAGGACCATTCATGTGTTTCCAGATGTAAGCTATTCCGTTATTTCGCCCGACTGGCTAGTACTGCTGGTCAAGAACATTGGCTGAGGCAGATTGGTAATAGGAGGTGGTGGAGTGAACCTTTACCAGACTATATGAAAATGTCCTCAGTTAGGGCATGCCCCCAATCGATAGTAAGTCTCGGTCGGTAAACATAACTCGATCGGGACAACGATGGTATCGATCGAATGTATTACCCGATCGGGTAAACGATGATCGGATCCTTTCCTTATCTTGAGCTATTCAGGTTATCCCTATATCAATTTTTATTAATCATAAATATTGAGTTTGTTCCAATCATGGTATCAAAATATGAAATTTTCATAAAAATTAATTACAAGAGAAATTATTTTCTTATAATATCAAAATCCCTTCCTTGACTATTGCGATAGAGTTGGGTCGAAAATTCTGCTTTAGAATCGAAAATTTTGGGGGTTGTTTGGGTTCCAAATTTTTCTAAAAAATTTCAAAAATTTTCAAATTCCTCTAATAAAAATTTATCACTTATCACTTTTACATTACATCAATTCTAACTTTTGATTTTTTTTTTTGAATTTTTTCGAAACTCCAAACATCCCTTTTATAAAGTTGTAGTGGAATTTGGTCACCAATCAACTGGCCGACTCTTAAGGCAAGCGAACGAAGTGGCCACTTCGAACCCTCAAAAAATGTAAAATTCAAGAACCCTGAGATTTTTATGTATATGTGTGTGTATATATTTGTGTATATATTACCTAAATAAGTTTAAACTATTTATACTAGGTCCAATCAAATGGAGAACAGAAATAAATAAAAAAAATAAGCTCCATTTTAGAATTTCACTTTTGACCTTCAAAAAGTATGAGCTGGACTTGCAAAGTAGAGAAGCAAAGGCATCGTCTCATTCATCCATGCAAATTTCAAAATGACACGGCGATCAAATTAATAAACAATTTTTCTTTGATGGACCGATTTTACGTGGTCACCTATTCAAGATGTATGGTGCAGTTTAGGGTGTTATGTAAGTTCAATTAAACCAATAACATACAATTTAGAGTTCTAAAATATATTAAAAAAATTATTAAAAAAATTTTTCACCTCTAATTACGTAAATTTTTATAAAAATCTCAATAAAGCTCTAGTTATGTAAATTTTTATAAAATTTCTAAAAATCTCTATAATTACAAATCCCAATAAATTTGTTTAAGCATTCACATGGAATCCTCTATTTGGAATGCCTTCGAACGGACCGTTACAACGACTTTTTTATTGTTCATCTCTATCTTTTTATAGTTTATTGCTTGCGTTTCAAGTATTAAAAATTATCAAATTACATTTCATCTCAACTTTTAGAGTTTCAAAATGACGCCTAAATAATCTTTAATTTAAAAATTTAGAGGTCATGCACGAGACCTCAAACTACATTATAGGAACCTCCTATATATATTGGCATTTTCATTACTAGTACAATAAGATGCAGGCAGACTGAATATTGCCTAGACCTGATTTTTAAATTAATCATCTCCTCTTGTAATAAACTAAAACACATTTAAAAGAATATAAGATAGCATGAAAAATTAGACAACTAGGTTTTCTATTTTATATTAAAATTTGTCTAAAGTTAATTTAAAAAATATAAAATTAATTTCAACTTCTTAGGATGCATTTGGATAATGTTATTTTTAAATGAATAGATTTGATATTAAATTGCATTAAGTTGCATTCGGCAATCAAACTAGCTACTCACCATTTAGCTACTCAACTTTTTGGCATTTTAAAAAATAATCATATTTACGCTCTTACTTTTTTAACATATTTTAAGCCATGAAAGGCAAAAAAAAAAAGTCAAATTAACATGAAGCTAAAAAGTTGGCTACTGAAAAATTAACTTTTTTTTTTTACTTTTCAAAAACAAAAAAGAATTAACTTTTTAGTAGTTAGTTATTAAAAAAAAAGGGCTAATTTCTTAACTTTCCTGTATATATATATATATATCAGATGAACCTTCTAGACCAAGGAAGAGGGATGAGCTGATGCCATCCTGTTTCTCATCCCTTACCCCTCTATATATGAAACGACCTATGAGTGGCGTGTGGTAGAGCAGAATAGTGTGACAATTTATTAGATGTCACTCTTGTCCTTGCACGCGGGATCCTTTCTCTTTGGCCCATTTTGCTAAGTTTGAGTGTTTTGGATCCTAAACATCAAACTTAGTCCAGTTAAACTTATTATTTTACCAAATTAATTAAATTTACCTTTCATTTCTTCATACTCATGTCCAAAGTTATAGACTTACTAAAATTCAAAAATTTGGGTCATTACATTATTATCATATATGAAACAACAAGTTAACAGAAAAACATGTAATATATATCCAAAATAGGAATATAAAAGAAGCCTTTGTGAGTTATTATCACAGCAAATATTACTTTCACATGCCTCAAACAAGATTGATTAGCAAAAGTTTGAAACTACAAGGACCAAAACAATCTCTGTTTAACTAAGATTTATTCCTTTAATTAATAACAAAGTGACTATGTTTGCCTAAAATTTATCATTTTTTTATGCATTAACCTCTCGTATATGGTGTGCGATACACCTTCCCAAGTATAAGAATAATAGTCTTCTATTCGTAGATAGAATTATAATCCATGATAAAACATAAAAATATGTCTTCACTACCCATTGATGAGACTTCCTTCATTCATAAAACCGTATTTAATATGTGAGAGAGTTGGACATGTGATGCGTCAAGTATAGCAACATATGATGGCTTTTTTAGTTTGTAATGTTAAAATTTTTATCACAATTTATTATTCGGCCAATTATTATTATCATGGGTGAATAGTATGTGATTGGATCATCATGTTTCTAAAAGAATGAGATATTTTAATTTTGTTTGCTCATTCTTAGTTTATAATGGCTACCTTGCAACCTGAAAGAGTTGGAACTTCAAAGAAATTATAAGAGAAAATAGAACCTATTTTAGTAGTTTCAAGCAGTCAATCAAATACGTGCTCTCAACCACTTGGAGGTAGTATTGATGATAGTAAAATTGTTGAGAAGAAAACTAATATAGGAAAAAGAAAACGTACTGTATGGAACTATTTTCAAAAAAAAATAACTATCGAATAAGGGAGACCAATTTGCATTGATTGTCACAAAAAAAACTTAGGGAATCGTAAAAAGAAATGGGACTACATACTTGTATGAGCACATGAAAAGATATCCTAAAAGAAGGATCGAAGGTTTGAAGCAACAAGTTGTAACAAAAAATGAGGGAAAAAATCAAATGATAGGACTATTCAAATTATTGTTTATTCATTTGATCAAGGTGTTACTAGAAGGGAATTATCAAAAATGATGATAATACATGAATATCCTCTCTCAAAAGTAGACCAAATAGACTCTGAGAGGTATTCAAGTTATATTCAACCATTATTTAAAATGGTTTCTTGGAATACAATTAAAAAATACAATTAAAAGTGATATTATAAAGATTTATGGATTTGAGAAAGAAATTGCCATGAAATTAATAAAAGAACTTCGAGGAATAATTGCTATTACAGGTGGCATGTGGACTACAAGCAATCAAAAAGGGGATATATGACAAAAATGCATACTAAAGTATTATTTTTAATTTTTTTTTATCTATCTTTTATTTACTTTTTTCTTTTTTTGTATTGGCAAATGAAAGAGGGCCAAGCTCGTGATTTTTAACTTCCATTTAAATAATTTATTTCTTTATTACTTTATTTATTATAAATTTTTTTGTGCCATGCTCCCTCATAAAAGAAATTTATTTGTGATTATGTTATTGAGTGTCCGTTGGATTAGAATGTACATAGGAACATTTCCACTATCACTCTTGATAATTGTTTTACAAATGATGGTATGATTAACATTGGGCACTTCGCTGCATAAGATGTTGTGCACATATTTTAAACTTGATTGTGAAAAATGGGTTATAAATAATAGAATATAATGTTAAGAAAATTTGATATTGTGTTATATGTTTGACAACGACACTAAAAAAAGAAGAAATTTAATAAATAAAAATAAAAATCGCTCATTAGTTGGGAGATGTAAGAAGTTAAACTTGATTGTCCAACTGGGTGGAGAAATGCTTGAAGTTGCTTTGATTTATATAGAAGTTTTTGGTCGACTAACATATCGTAAGCCTCAATCTATAGATAGTGATAAGTAAGAGTTTGGGAGTTTGCAAAAGAAATTACTAAGAACTTAAAATTATTTCATATGTTATAGAGTTATTTTCGAAAACAAAATATCCTAATGCCAATATTTTCTTTTTCAAATATTTGTCAAATTAGGTTGGCTTTGAGGTGATAGGTAGGAGAAAGCAATTTTATGATTAAAACCATAACAACCAAAATGATAGATTAGTTTGACGAGTATTAGACAATGATTCATAGTATTATAAGAGTTGCTATAGTGCTCGATACAAAATGATATTTATTGAATTTTATTATCTAAACTTTTCAATGATGGATTCAGTGATAAAGTTAATAGAATTAGAAAACACTGTAATAACTTGGTCATGGAATATCAAGTAAGAACAAGTTCAACTGCTAAAAAATGAAGCTAGTGAAAATTTATGCTCAAATTCTAATTTGAAGACTTACTTTTTAAATTTGATATATTTACTAATGAGAAAAAGTCAAAATTGCTAAAGTTAAATCAAAGTTGG